>CM031872.1:5792355-5827044 GCA_018697195.1 Certhia americana
ATAATCAGAGCGATAAAGCAAAATTATAAGGGCACTTAATCCTGAATGCAAGCGAAAATGACTGCCAGATAGTCCAAATCTTCCACTCCATGAAGATTTTTAGCAGGACAGTTTTGCAATCCCCAACGAGACACTGCAACAACTGCGAACTAAGAGGAGAACAATGTCCAAGTTATTTTATCGCTCCCCTTCGCCCAGGAAGTGGCGTCCGATAAGGTGGCAACTCGGAATCCGCCAGATATCCCCGGGATTTCTGTGGCAATTCCCGTCACGCCCGAGCCCCAAGCGGCCGGTCCCGGTTGTTGTTTAATCAAAGAACGGCACCCCTCATCCTGCCCGCACACCCCGGGGCAGGGCACGGCTGGGCAGCGGGGCATGCGCAGCACGAAAGGAGGATCCCATTATTGTGAGGATTTCAAATGGAAGCCTGAACTGCTGCCAGGACACTTTCCGTTGCGGTACTTTGACACAGAGCGCATCCCGCCGGACGCATGCAGCCGGGACGCCCCAAGGGAAAAATTATAATGGAAAAAAACGGGAGAGGGAGAAAAAACGGGGATAGACAACGAGCGGGGGAGACACTACACCGGCAACACCATCCCGAGCAACCCTCACACACCGCAGCCAGTCAGCCCCGGCCTCGCCCCTGCCGCGCCCGCGAGAGGGCCGGGCGCAGCTCCGTAGGCTCCCGTGGCCCGCCGCAGCCGGGCCCGGAGCGAGGGGGCGTCGGCGGCGGCCCGGCCCTTGCCCCTCAGGGGAGGCCGCGCTCGCCCGGCCCGGGTTCCGCCCGCACGGGCCCGCGGGACGCAGCCGGCCCCCCAGCTCCGGTCCCGTGTCCCGCGTCACCGGCCTGCCGCACCCCCAGCCTCTCACCTTCTTCCTTGCCGCGGCCAACCGGCTCTGACCTCTTGCCGTCCGCCATGTCCGCCCCGCTCCCGGGCCACGTCAGCCCGCCGGGAGCGGCGGGGGTCGGAGAGCGGCTCCGCCCCACGCCGGCCCCGCTGCGCTCCGGGACACCTCCCGGTGACACCGTGGGACAGCCCGGCGCCCTCGGGTACCCCCGCTCCGGGGCACCCCGCTGCCCCTGTGACACCCCGCTGCTGTAGTGACCCGACAGCCCAGAGCAAGTGCCGGGAGGGGCCAGCACGCCTTCCCTCGCCTTTGTGGGGCGCGTCCCTCACACCCGCCTCGCCTTCTGCCCTGTAGTGTCCGAGCGCTGATCCCGCGGGCAGCGCAGGGCGCGGGGTCGCTGTGTGTGATCCCAAACCCTTTGACCTTGGAAGCGCGGCAGCACCAGCGGCTCGGGCAGCCGCGGCTCTGAGACACGGCACTCACAGGGACATTGCTCCCTGCGCCAGCCGGGCCCGAGCGCAGCGGGACGGGGCTCCAGCGCTGTCCGAGACCCTGTGCGGGACTCGGGGGACCCGGCCCGGAGCGGGACACGGGGACAAGCGGGGGCGTGGGCAGTGCTCCCCTTGTGAAAACGACATTGCGGCGGTGCTTAAGGATAAAGACTGGACGTGGCACCCAGTGCCCTAGTCTGTTTGACATGGTGGTTGGTGTTCGGTCGCGGGTTGTACTCGGTGATTTTTCGAACCGTATTGATTCGGTGATTCTGTGTGTGACCCCCTGAGCCCCCGTCCCAGCTGAGCCGCCGTGCTGAGATGTTTCTGAAGCATCAAACGTAACTACCTCGGCTGCGGCCATTGGGGGACAATTGTGTCCTGCCACACCCAATGTCACCGGCAGCCCCACCACGGTAGGGCCCTGCAGGGGACTACAACTCCAGGCATGCCCCTCGGCAACAGGACTACAACTCCCGGCGTGCCCTTCGGTGGTAAGACTACAACTCCCGGCGTGCTCTGTGGGGAGGGAAGTACCGGTGGCCGGTGTGGTGGGAGCCCGGAGCCCTCAGCCCTGGCGGAGCCGGTCCCGGTCCCGCCGAGCGCGGGCAGCAGCCCGCCCCGCCACCCACGGGCCCTGCCCAGGAGGTAAGAGCCGCTTCCCTGCTGTCCTTCCCCTCCGGGGCCGTGTCCCCGCCGAGGTGGCGGTACCGGCCGCTGAGGCGGTGCCCTTCTCTTTGCCAGGGTCTCGGCCGGCGGGCGGCGGAGCGGCACGGCCGGATTCAGGGCACCGGTGAGTCCTGCGGGGCTCCCCCGGGAGCCGCTCCCACGTCCGGGGGGCTCAGCCCGGCCCGGTGGGGAGCGTTTCTCCTTGAGGGTGAAAGGTGCTGGCTCCCCGGGTTGGTGCCGGCACCGCAGTTTGCACCGTGTCCTGCTGGGAGTTTCTCCTTAAAGACTCCTTGTGATTCTTAATTATTTATTTTCACTTTACGCTGTAACTCTCGAAAGCGCTGTAGGATGTGATACAGAACAGGCTAACGTTATGTACACTGATCCATATTTTACTTGAACAACCCCCCCATACCTGCCCTAGGGATATTTTTTTCCTTTTCTATTTTCTCCTTGTTTATTCAGTGACACACATACTATTTTCTCATCAGTGTTCCAGCAATGTAGCATCTTAGACAGAGCTGAGTTCCTGCTATGTGTCTTCTGTGTTCAACAGGTCCCACCTCCAAAGTCCTTCCAGCCTAATGGAGCCAACAAAGAGGCCCTGCAGTGTGAAATTGAAGAGCTGAAACAGAAAGACCTTGCTCTAGACCAGGAAATTGCACAATTATTATCCGAGTATGTCCTTGGCAAGCTCATTGTTCACTGTGATGCCTTAATTATTTTTGGTTTTAAAACAGAATGTGATCCAGGAATTGGAGCTGAGAGCTGACCTTCTATGATGCCATTGTTGGCATGGTGCAATGTTGGTTACAGTGTTTTTCTAAGTGGTGGGACCTGTTAGAGACAAGAGGGAATTCTTTCCACTTTATGTGGTAAAGCAAAACAAGTTTTGCTAGAAGCTTGCATAAGAGGATTTTTGCTTTAGCCTGGGTGTTCCTGAGGTAATTATGTGTTTACTGGGAACAGATAATTTTAGCCATTTGTCATTTGTTGTGAAGGACAACAAAGGCTGTCCCAGAACCCTTTTTCATTTATGCTCAAGGATAAACAAACCTTCTACTGACAGGACAAAATGAAATGGCCTCAGGCTATGCCAGGGGAACTTCAGGTTGGACACCAGGAGGAATTCCTTTGCTGAAAGGGTGAATAAACATTGGAATGGACTGGCCAGGGAGGTGGTGGAAGGTATTCAAGAGATGACTGAATATGGCACTCACTGCTCTGGTTTAGTTAATGTGGTGGTGCTTGGTCAAAGGTTGGACTTATTCTTGGAGGTCTTTTCCATCTTAAGTGGTTCTATGATTTGTAATTTTTTCCTTATCTACAGATTAGAGATACAAATTAATGGAATTCACCACAGCCTACTCTTGTTTCTACTTGATTCTGAGCACTTGGGTGAATTGGCTTTCTTGAGCTTATTTAGAGCTTTCATGTTTACGACTTGCTGCAGCTGCACTTTGCTGTGTTCAGTTTCTGCTTTTGAGGTGCTGGGCCTGGGTGTCTCACACAGCAGCAGGAGTCCCCAGTCCCTCTGTGTCATTTGTGACCTTTCTGCTGTTATTTTGCAGGGGCTACAGCCTGGAGGAACTGGACAAGCACATCTCTCTGCTCCATGAGTACAATGAAATCAAAGATGCTGGGCAGATGCTCCTGGGCAAGCTAGGTAAGGAAGGGAAAGCTTTTCAAGACCTTTTTAATCAGAGTTTTCATACAGACACAGAAAGAAGCTGCTACCATGGAGGCAAAGCTTGTGTTAGGTATTCTTCGCTTTAAAAAAAGTGTTTGGGCAGGCAGAAGGCACAGCTGCAAAATCTTGGGTTTCTTGGCTATGGGATGTGCTGTGGGATAATAAGGGGAGGAAAACACCGAGTTTCTGACTCATCTGACCTTTGTTTAATGAAAGAAATGCTGTTTCTTTATTTCCTAGCTGTTATCCGAGGAGTCACTACAAAACAGCTTTATCCTGAGTATGACCTGGAGCTCAGTGACTAGTCCTGAACCTGGAGACTGTCATGTCCTGCAAAAGTGACTGTCACTGGGCCATTACACATTTGTGTCATGCTGCTTTAGAAGAGACAGAAGGTGGAAAAAGAACCTTTGGAAAAGGAATGTAGGATTTAAGATAATTTCATGAACTACCTGATCAACAGGAATTTTTTTTTTTTAGGGTTTGGTTTGGTTTGTTTTTTTTTTTTTTTAGGAGGGTTTTTTTTTCTGAAAGGTTGTAGTTCAGGTTGATATTGAGCCTCTTCCATGGAGCCTTTGATTCCTTGAAGTGTCCAGGATCTGTTTGGTTACTGAATGGATAGAGGAAGTGAGGACATAGAAATGTGCAGTGTAATAGTTGTTTTGAAAGGAAAACCCTCTGAAGAAGGGAGGGAAGAAGGTGGAATTTGTGGTGGGTTGGTGGTTTTATTTTGTTTTATCAACAAATCCAGAGAAGTCTGGGTGTTCTGCATTTTTGTACTTACCTGCTCTGGTATCTGGAGATTTTTGTATCATTTCTGTAGTAAATGGCTAAATGTAAAGTTGTGTTGAACTGTCCACTCTGAATAAAGCAGCCTTCACATCTGTAATCCACTTTAAGAGCCTATAAAACATTGCATGAATCTGGGAACAAATTCTAAAACTATATTGAGACAACTATAACATGAGTTATTCAAATGTTTTCTCCAGGAATGTGCAGGTGCAGAATCACTTTTCTCTGTGGTGGGAATGAGTGCTGTCCAGACAGTGGGTGATGCTGGGAGCACAAGTGTTTCAATGTCAATGTTGGGTCTGAGGGTGACTGCACGGACTAAATTTGGCTGCCTTGGGTAGTTGGAAGTGATGAAGTGCTCTGCTGACTGCAGATCTATTGTCCCTTTTTCACTCAGACTTGATGTCCTTTCTGCCCATTTTTACTTTCCAAGACCTTCTAGGCAGTAAGTTTCCCCTGTGGTCTCCAGTTAGGCCCATACTACAGTCTGCTTATTACTTCCAAATTTGAATCAAATTAATCTGATTGGAAGCCAGAAACCAGTCACAAGGCTGCTGTTGAGCACAGATAATTGGTTCTGCAGTCCTGGCTCTGCATGGGGCACAGAAACATCACTAATAAGTGCCTTGTTTTGCCTCAAAAGCTGTGGGGGGTGGTCTCAAGGAGGACAGAAAGAGCCTGTATATTCCATGATTCATCCAAGTGAGTCTCTGTTGATATGCAGCTGTGCAGAATATTTCCTGTGGCCAGACTAGAGTGGACGCTCAGGGGGATGTTCACACCCCTCCCCACCACATACCCCTCTGCCAAGTGTGGAACACTCCTGTGTTTTAGAGTAGTTTAAAGGGGAGGGAAAAAACCACAAGGTGGCAAGAACTGGGAGATGTGAACTTTGTTACTGAAGTTGCTGTTTTGGCTGGTGTTTCCTCTGTTGGACTGGTTCAGCCTGGAGCCTTCCAGCCAAAATGTTCCTCTGTCAGTGAGACATGCGACTGGAAATTGTTTTTGCTATAGGAAGTGTGTGTGGAAATTCTTCAGTTTGTGTGAGGTGTGAGCTGAGGGGATGTCTATTACCAAAGTTACTACCAAAGGAAGGTTGTTCAAGGAGTGAGAAGTCCATGTTTTCTTCTCCACTATGTAGGAGCACTGGGGTTAAAACTTGCAGCTGTATGTGTGCAAGTGTCGTGCTTGTGACTGTAGGGAAGGGTTCACACTTCAAGTAGCACTGGGCAGCTGTCCAGGGAAGTCCCCTGATCCCAATCCCTTGTCCATGGAGGATGAGAACGCTCACAGAACAACCCAGGGACAGAGCACAGTGCCCTTGGGAAATCCCTGCTGCTGGCACGGTGGCTCTGCCAGGTGGTGGCAGCTGTGTTCCACAGCTGTTCTGGCTGCTCTGTGCAGCCCAGAGGAACCCAGAACTAAAAGATTCCAGGTTCTAAGTTAATGACCCCTGGGATGCCTCAGGACAGGACTGTGTGCTGCCACTGAGGGAGGTACTTATGGCCCCTGTGACTGCCCCTCCTGTAGGAAACAATTCAGGGCCAGAACGCTCTGGGACAACACTCAGCTGAGATCTCTATGGTGAAGTTTTGAAGTTTATTACATTGGGTGTGGGTGAAAAGAGCCCAGCTCAGGGTTAGCTCAGAGCAGGCTAGAGAACACAGGAGCAGGAGAGAGCACAAGGCAAGAGAGCACAAGAGGATAAGAGCAAGAGAGAGTAAGAGCAGGAGAGTAAGAGGGTAAGAGTAAGAGCATAAGAGAGGGAGAGTACAAGAGAGCATAAGAGCAAGAGAGCAGGAGAGCGTAAGAGAGGGAGCTCTCCTTTTACAGTGACTTATATCTCTTTCTATGTTGAATATTCTACTTGCTCATCAACCAATCTAGTATTGAATATAAATTTTCTACATTTACATACATCCTATAGGAATCGCTACATTACCATGTTTTACTACTTTCTAATCTCTAAATCTTATCAGGGTTCCCTTCCTGGCAAGCCAGGGAAGAAGGGTCTGTTCTGGTTTGATATGTCTGTTAGTAAATTAAAAGTAAAAAAGTCACATTCTTAACAAAGAGAGAAAGACCTTTGGTCAGCCAAAGCTGTTCTATAAACATTCAGACAAATACTGCTTTCATTTCAATGTCTCTTCTAGTTTCTGCATTCTTAGCATCTTTAGATAAGTAGTCAGATTTATAGGACTTTCCTGTTTCTTCCTTCCCAACACCCTCACAGAGTTACTCCTGTACCTTTATGGATGTCACCTGGAGGATGAAATATGCTGGCCTTTGTCCAAGTTCAGGAGAGGAACAGAACACATCATTTGCTTTCCATAAAGAAATCTCCAAATGTGCTAAGTATATAACTGGAAAACCATTGAGTGCAGTAATAGTAAGTGTAATTCCAGACTTTTAGCTTCAATTTAAAGTGTGTTTCTGCAAAGTCAGACTTAGCTGTAACGAGCTAACAGAGTTTAGTTTCACTAAAGGGCAGGATGTGCTGTCTGCAAGAAGCTGCTGCAAAGGAGGATACCAGAGACCACTGAACACCCTCGGCCCTTCAGGAAAAAAAGGGTAAAATAAAGTAGCACTTGCTGGGTTTTTTATGGGTTAATCTACATGGATAAGCCAAGAAACAACTTCTTCTGTTAGGTCACTTTCTGTTTTATTTTTTTTGTGTATCATGTGCATTAGTCCCCATTATAAACCACTTTTCATCACATGCCTACTCTGGATAAAACTATTTTCTTGCATTGCTTTGGGTAAGCTATGTTTTCTCCTGCATATTGCTCATTTAGCCCAATTTTGAGCTCTCGTGTCTGAGAGCAGGGCTAATGGAAAGAAAATACTCCAGGAGAACATGGGGAAAATAAAATCCATACAGCAGAGATAGTTATGCTGCCAGTTGCAAGGAACAAATCTGCACAGTCAAGGGAATACAACTACTTCCTGCTGCTAAACAATTCGGGAATGGGTTTTTATAACCCTTAGCAACCTAATGTTCTCAAAATCAACAGGAATTTTGGCACAGCTACCTCCTGTTACTGAACTGTTTGTGATGCTTTAAAAAAATGATACAGCCTGTCACTGAAGAAAAAAAAGCCTCTGATAAAAGTCATCTCAAGGAAAGGGTGGAAATGAACTGCAATTAACCTCTTTCCTTCTGCTGTCCATCGTGTTGCTGGCACATCGCTGCTCTATTGTGCTGCAGGGATTGCTCATGGATGCTCCTGCAGAGCACACTCAGCTGTGTCCCCATCCAGCTGATGAAGAGGACTGTTCTCCCCGTGTCCCAGGGCTTTCTCGAGCTCTGTCTGCACTTTGAGCTGACAGTTCTGAATTGCCTCCTGGATGCTCTGCATGTTCCACTGAGTCCTTGGGAGAGCGTCGTCCACGGTGAAAACCCCATCGCGTATTCTCCGCACTTGCGTGCACACAGCAGATGATTTCAGCTCCAGACCAATCTCATGAACCAGCTTCCGGAGGTACTGCTGAGTCTCATGCAAGCAATGGATTTCTAGAAGGACAGACATTCCCTTCAGAAGCAAAGCTTTGACACAAGCTCTGGCATTGTAATTCCAGTCATCACTCACAGTTGAAAGAACTGGTTTGGCAAAAGAACCTAAGAGCACGGTATGATTTTCTGGAATACTGCAAGGTATTCCACACCCTTCCAAAATGAATACTTTAGAAAACAAACCTATAGATACAGAAGAGTAATGTAGAAATTTAGGTATTTCAAAGGGGATAAAAAGGTACCTCTTCTTAGTAAGACAGTTTGTGAGGGAAAGGGGACTGGCTACAGGAAAACAAACCACACTTCAAAAAAAACCCCAAAATCCAGCACTGAAATGCATTACACTGAAACACTGAGCTAAGAAGAATTTCCCTCATAGGAATTTATGATGCAAATATTCCAGCCTTGGGCTTAGATCTGAACTGGCATGGAAAAAGCTATGAGCTGACTGGATTTACCCGAGAAGTTATAAGTTGATAAGAAACTCCCACCATTCATTTTGTATTAAATTATGAGTATGAAAATAAAGTTTACCAACTTATTTGCCATAATATATACTCAAGAGTTCCCTAGTACATTCTGTGCTAGTCGTACCTAGCTGGAATTCTGGAGGTGCAAACTGGAAGCATCGGACTGCTGTGATTATTGGAGGGCTTTTTCCCATGGGGCGAATTAACCCTTTGACAGCCAACTCATATGCCTCTTGTGTTTTCATATCAATGTTAGAATACCTAGGGAAAAAAAAAAAGAGAGCATCAGAGGCATTTAGAGATTTAAAATATGTCCATCCCAAATAAAACAGAGATGCAATTTTTATTCTTAAAACTATCCAGTGAGTTTTGGCATATATTTTAGTGTATTTACTGTCAGTAGCATAGCACAGTTTGGGAGGGAGATATTTGGTTATGTCTACAAGTTATTTTTTTCAGCCCTAATATAGCAGATTGCTCCTATCCCAGCAGAGTGGAGATTCTGGGATACAAGGACATTTAACTGCAACCTCTGACCAGAGCATAGAGCACTTAAAGTAACTCCTCTCTGCCCCTTACTAGCACTCCAACCTCTAGACTTTGACTGTGGGAAACAAAATTCTCTCATTTGTTTTGAAGACCAGCAAATGGCAATGGGATCAGATCAGCTCATTTCCCTGGTGGACACGCACATCAGCAGGGCCTTTTGATTTGTCCCTTGAATGACAGCAAGAATCCGCTCCAGCTTCTCCCTTGTGATGTGATCTGCAAATATTAAAGCAGAAACAGAGTCTCAATTATCCACCTAGAAACTGGCAAGTCTGAAAAGTGAGGTATACTGAAATATATATATTTCAGAGGAAATACTGAGGTATTGCTGTTCCTCAGGCAGGCAGTCACATCAAAAGGAGCTGATGAGAGCTGAGGGGTGGCCTTTGCAAAGTCACTTCCCATGGCTCTCCATGGAGCAGCACAGAGCTGGACTGCAAATGGAAGTTATTTTGTTTAACTGATTCCAAAATGTTGATGCTCCAGTTTTCTTATGAAATCTTTTCATTCAATGAAATCTCCTAACTGCTATCTTCAAGTATGATTCTCAGGGATTCCTGACCAGACCAGTAGCAACCACTGTGACCAGCATTCACACTGCCTTTGTATATATTTTGGTTAGATTTACAACAGGGGAACTACAACATCAACAAGGACTAGAAGGTATGCAAGATGTGGCTTTTGTCATTGTGCAATTCACCTGATTAAATGCTTTAGAGTTAATCTGCTGTTTGGTGTTCTGTTTAAAAAAAAAAAAAAAAAAACACAAAAAAAACCCCAGCACATCAAATCAGTTTCTTACCAAATGTTGTCTTCTCTACTAAATTCCCTGTGTCTGAGAAGTCATCAGTGGCTTTACCAAAAAGCCCACCAACAATATAAACCTGGAAGAAAGACAGAGTGCAACTAATCAAAAAAATGCTCCAAGCAATTGAGCTACAGTATTGCACCATGCAGCTGCTACAAGTGCAGGCTATGAGAGTTTTGCATGAAAACACAGCATCATCCTTTGCTCAAAAGGCCATAAGTGGATGCTTGTGTGAAGGGTGAAATTCTGGACCCTGAAAAGCTCTCAAAAGCATTGGTAGGTTTGAGACTTAAGCACAGAATCAACATCACAAGGCTGGTCTAGGGCACTGGGGCAGGATCAAGTGTGCAGTGGCACCCTGGGGCTCCATGACCCAGTGAGATGCAGCACCTACCTTTGTCAGGTGGCAGTTGTACAGGTCGGTGAGCAGCTTGTTCCCATGGCCAATGCCAAGCACTAAAAATAGAAAATGGGGAACCTGTTATTCTGAAAAAGTCACTTCATATTCATAAAAAGTCACTGATGTGCATTTACACAGCACTGAACACTCACAGCACTCTTGCCCCCTGGACAGGGCTGTATATCCTTATGAGTCATGTCTGAGCAGTGCAATTAGACCCCCAGATTATTGTCTGGCATGAAAACCATAGGGCTGTAACCAGAGCTCTAGGAGTTCCCCAGAACTTT
This sequence comes from Certhia americana, assembly GCA_018697195.1. Classification (NCBI taxonomy): domain Eukaryota; kingdom Metazoa; phylum Chordata; class Aves; order Passeriformes; family Certhiidae; genus Certhia; species Certhia americana. The sequence goes on from CM031872.1 coordinate 5,802,878, forward strand.
CCACCTGGGAGAATATTCAGCAGTGCCAGCCACAGCGAAACAAACTCAGGTGGTGGAGCAGACACGGGGATCGATGTCCCCCAGCAAAACCCCGTGTGCCTGTGTCTCTCCCATCTAACTTTGCCAGCGGCTTGCTGGGACATTTCTGTGTTTTAGCACTTAAACTCCCAGTGGTGCTGTGAGATCCAGGGGCTGCTGCAGGGTGCAGTGGCCGTGCATCCACCCTTCTTCCCTGCCTGGAAACCCATCACCTCGCAGACAGGACACGGTGCTGCTCCGGGACGAGACCCACCGAAGACTCCCGATGCCTTCACATCCAGCCGGTGACCCGCTCCGATCTTCAACTTCCTGAACCGCGGACCCCGGACTGCAACGGAGACAGGGATGGAGCCGGTCAGCAGTGCCTGCCCGGGGCTCCCACCGGTCCCCGGTTTCCCTCAGCCCAGCCCCAGCTGTGCCCTTACCGAGGGGATGGTCGGCCAGCACCGGCACCCTGGCAGCCACCAGCTCCACCTCGCCGCCGCCGCCCGGGGCCGGGGCCGGTAGGAAGCGGACTCGCTGCCGCGGGGGGCGTCCCGGCGCCGCGTTCAGCTCTGAAAGAGAAGCGGGGACGTCAGGAGCGGTGGGCGAACCCCGGGAATGGGATGCGACGGGACGGAACGGGCCCCACCGGAGATGGGATGGGTTAAGGGGGTTCCGCCGCCCGCCCTCACCGCGCAACAACCGCGTCTCCACCGCCTCCCGGACTCGGCTCCACGCCACCCCCGCCGGCTTGTACACGGCGAACAAGCCGCCCAGCGCTGCCGCCGCCATGCCCGGGCCGCCCCGCCCCGCACCGGGCGCTTCCGGGGCAGCGGCGGAGCCGGGCCGGGGATGCGGCAGCTGCTGCGGGCGGTGCGGGCCGGGGTCCCGCTGCGGCGGGGGGGTCTCGCTTCCCCAGGCAAGTGCCTCCCGCCGCAGCCCCTGGAGCGTCCGCAGCAGCCCCTCACCCGGGCCGGTGCCTTACCCGCTGCTCCCCGCAGGCAGAGCCCGGCCGAGCCACAGCGAGCAGCGGGGACGGGATGGACGCGGCAGGGAGGAGGAGGAGATGGAAGGGTGGCAGCAGCTGTACCCCGGGTACATCCCCACCAGCCCGCTACAGAAGGCGCTGCTGGCCGCCGGCTCCGCCGTCATGGCGCTCTATGACCCCTACAGACACGGTAAGGCCGGCAAGGGGAGCGCCTGCCACCCGCGACCAGAAAATCCCTCTGCCTGCTTCAGAGGAGAGTTTGGGACAAGCGCGGGGCTGAGAACTAACCCGGGACAGGAGGCCGTGAAAGAGAGGGAGTGAGGAATCCCAAACACACCCCAGTGTGACCCCTTGTGATGCCGCCCAGACCGGTCTGTTTGTCCCCCAGGCCTCATGCCTGCTCCTCCATCCCATTCCCAGGAAGGGTCATATGGGTGACACTAGGGCAGAGTAGTCCTAAAGCTGAAGATCTGTGGTTTAAGGGGTCCCCACTTTGCCACGGGCTTCCTGCCTGCTTCTGCTCAATTGCCCTATTTCCTCACCTGACAACCACGGATAGCTAGCTGGGTGTTGGGAAAACAGCTCTGAGGTCACTCTCTGGTCTCTCTTTCAGACATGGTGGCAGTCCTTGGGGAGACCACAGGCTGCCTGGCCCTGCCAAACCTTCGAGACAAGATGAAAAACCACCCTGAAGGTTACCGCATCCTCCAGTAGGTGGATAGGTGCCTCCTATCCCTCCCACCCTCACCACGTGGTTTGTGGTGGCGAGGTGGAAACCAGGCCAAGCAGGTTCTTTGGCCCTGTGAAAGTAGAGCTTGGCAGCAACACAAGTGTTTTGTTAGCTCTAACGCTCCAGGCTGACTTTATTTTTAACATTTGCAGGAGCCCTGTGACACATCTAAGGGCAGGCACTACTTGCCTGTCTGTTCTGCTTCACTGCTGGAACTGGCAGCTGCCAACACCAGCAGCAAGCACAGGGGAGAAATCCATGGATGTGGATGCTGAGCAGTGATGAGAACACACTACATCCATGGATTTCTTCCCTGTGCCTTCTGCTGCATTTTGCATTGGAGAATCTTTCTCTGCTGGTCTACCTCCTCCTTAGACACTTCCATATATTTTTTCTTGGCTCAAGCTGAAATGAGGTCACTTTTCTTGTTGTCTTTTTTAAGACTCCATCACTTCTGCTTCCATGTTTGCAAGGACTTATTGAGTGAAGCAAGGCTGAGGACCAGGAGGGATTTCTCTTATTAACCAAGCTCGCACTGTATATCTGCTTGCCTTCTCCCTGTTCCCTGTCATGTGTCACACCTGCTGCTTCTGCCACATAGGAGCTTGAGAAAAGTTGCCTTTTGCCATATGTTTGTGCAGACAAGCCTCATCCTGGCTCAGGATGACTTGGTGAAACATCCAGAGCACTGGGATGGGGCTAAATCCCAGCTGAAATGTCCAGGGAGAGGGCTGTGAAGGGACACACCCACCTGCTCCTTGCCCTGTGGTATTGCAGGGGTCTGAATTGGGAACACAGGTCTTTTTGTTTTTATCCCCCAAGCTGCTGAGGTCTCTTTGACAGCAAACACCCAAGGAAATATCTGCAGTCAGTGTGAAACTGATGCCAGGCTGCTTATCTCCCTGTCACCTCCAGGAGCTGAGCTGATCCTGGATCCACTGCAGGGCTTTTATCATGGGAAGAGTTTGAATGGAAATAAAATGGCTTTTGTTTATTTCCAAGGCTGTGAGGCACCTGTTTGCCAACAACCTGTAGAGGAGACCTTTCTCTGTGTGGCTGCCATGTGGCTGGTGGTAAAAGCCTGAGCAGGACTGAAATTAAACTTGTGTTTAGAGCAAATTCCTTTTCCTCTATGGGGTTGCTCCTTTGAAGCTCTGGCTGCTTTGCAGGGGCACTAAATTTCTCTGCTCTGCAGGGCTGGCAGCTCACACAGCAGCACCATTTCAGTGCAGAGGACACCAGTGTTCTTCCCATCATAGTTGTTACAAGTGCATGAGATAAAGGCCCTTTTATTTCCAAGGCTTCAGGTAGATCCTTTAAGCAATTTGTATCCCAGCCTCTGTAACAGAAGTGCAGACACTGTTGTCCCTGCAGTGAGAAGTTAGGATCTGCAAAGGGGAAGTAGCTAGGATGGGTAGAAGCAGGGGTGGGGGCTACCAAGGGCTCCTTTTCTCCAGGACCTGCTGCTGTGGATTTCACTGTGAGTCTTACTGACCTGTGTTTTGCTTCCAGGGAACGGCCTCGCATCCGTCTCTCCACTCTGGACATGGGCAGGCTGCAGGGGCTGCCGGATGGCTCACTGGGCCGGGAGTATGTTCGGTTCTTGGAGGACAATGTGAGTGTGAGGTTTCCTGGGGTGCAAATTCTGTGGCTGATCCCTTTGTGGGAGCACAGGTGAGATTGGAGCCACGGAGTTAAGTTGGACCTCTTTGGACTTGCAGAAGGTTTCTCCAGACACCCGGATGCCACCCAAGTTTGTTGATGATGAAGAGCTGGCATATGTGATCCAGAGGTACAGGGAAGTCCATGACCTGATGCACACCCTCCTGGGGATGCCAACTAACATGCTGGGTGAGCAGCAGTGAGCTCAGGGAGCTGCACTGCCAAACCCACCAATTGTGCTCAGCTGCCTCCCAGAAATGGAGCAGGCTGGGCCAGCCAGACTCCTGAGCCTCAGCCCAGATCAGTGTGTGGGGATTTTGCATCATCACTGTCCTACATCACTGGCTCTGTGGTGACCGAGAGGCCATGAGATGTCACCTTTTCCCTACTGGGAGATGCTCTGCCCAAGCCCTGGGCACAGGCAGCCACTGGATGGGTGGTTTCTGCCTAGTGGGGAGGGTGGCATGGAGGGAGGAATGTTTTGTAAGCTCTGTGTGAAGGCAGAAGGGAATTCGTGGTTGCTCCTTATCTGCACGTCTCTGTGTCCTTTGCCCTCATTTTGTGTCTGACTCAATAGTCACAAGTGCAGCCTTGCTGGTACCTGTGGGAAGCAGCATGACTGGTCTGTGCAGGCTTTGCCTGAGTCCAGGCAGTTTTGTGAAAGGCCTGTGCTGGGAGAGCCACATGGAGCATCAGGCCTTGGCACCACATTGCTGAGGTCTGCAGGGAGTTGGACTGCCTGGGACATGTTCCCCAAGCTCCCAGCTTGTGGGATGCCATCCCTCTGGCGTGGGTGAGTGGTGTGTGACAAGAGCCATCCTGGCACAGGATGAGACCAAACTTAGGAAGCATTCCCCAGTCACCATTCTTGGGAAGGGCAGATGTGCAGCCTGTGTTGAGGACCACACAGCCCTGTCTGGCCCTTGATTCAGGTGCTCTGTCTGCTCACAGCCTCCCTGTTCCCTTCCAGGTGAGGTGGTGGTGAAGTGGTTCGAAGCCATCCAGACGGGGTTGCCCATGTGTGTCCTGGGAGCAGCGTTTGGCCCCGTCCGGCTCAGCACACGGTAGGTCCCCAGCCTCTGCCCTGGGCACACCCAGCCTGTGTGGTGCTTTCCTGTGTCCACTGGGGACAGAGAGGGGACACTGCTGGTTTGCAGGGGGGAGTCAGTCACAGATCCCTCTGTGAGCCTACTGCTGTCCCCACATCCCAAGGAAGTGGTGACAGCTTTGCCTTGTCACTGAAGCAGAACCTGATGCTTAATCTGCATTCAACACCAGCTCCCCTGTACCAGGCAGGAGCAATTTCCAGGATGGGCATATGTTGAGGGCCAGCTGTTCCCTGCCCCAGCATGTCTGTTTTGGTGGCCCAGCAGTTGCAGAACCTGAGTTCTGGCCTTGGGTTGGTGCTGATTGTAACCTTCCTGTCACACCATCCTCTTCTGTGCCTCAGTTTCCCCTGTGAGTTAAGCAGAGGGGATGCCAAGAAAGTTACAGGGATACATGGGAAACATGGGCTTGGCATCAGCCTATGGTGGGGACTTGGAGAAGGAAATTAACAGAATGTGGGTATCAAAACTGCCACCACTTGTATCATTTGTTCCAGAAAGTTGCAGGTCCTGGCCACTGAGCTGGTTCCCTGGGCAATTCGGAGCGGGCTCAACTCCAGCTGTGTCCTGAACATCTACTACGAGCAGCGCTGGGAGCAGCCAGTGGAGTCCCTGCGGGAGGAGCTCGGCATCTTCCCTCCCCCGGCTGTTCGAGTGTGAACTCATGTCGGGAAGGGTCCAGGGGATCCCCGCTGGCAGCCAGCAACCAGCCCCAGCCACACTCTGTACCCTCCTGCCCTGCCCAGGAGCACAATGTGGCTGTAGCTCTGCCACCCAAGGGCTGTATTTTCTCCAAGAGCTGGCACCAACCTGTTGGTCGGGGCCAACTAGCACCTCCCTGTGCTGTGACAAAAACCCGACCTTTTTTGCTGTTTGTGATTTTGGTTGTAGGATGTCAAGGTCAGGTGTGCCAGCTGGTCTGGCTGCTCAGGTCTCCCAGCAGCAGCATTCCAGTACTGACCCTCCTAAATGCTGGGATGGGGAAGGAGCTCACTATAACAAACTGATGCTTTGGCCTTCTGCAGCTCCGGGGCTGTGCAGGTAAATCCTTCCTCCCACCCTTCCCTACCTGGGAAGATCAAGGCTTCAAATCTTGGGGCTGCCCTGGACTCGATCTAAAGCCATGATTTCCAGAGGAACGCAGGGGCAGGTTTGGTGTGTGCAGTGGTGAAATCCCATTTTGTACTGGTGCCTAACTAATATGTTGGGTCATACTCAATGTGCCTCACTTCCTGCCTCAGAGACCAAGCAGTGTGTGATTGTGTGCCCACGGGGCAGGCAAGGAAATACCTTTGCATATTTTTCCTCCTGGATTGGCTGTTTTGAGAGCCAATCCCAGTCTGCTGTGTCTCCCTCTAGTACCTCCCCATCAAAAATTATGAAATCCACATTATTGCGCTGCCTGTTCAGTCAGAATCATCCCTTCCTTGGGCAACAAAATTACACAGTTGGGATTATGGGATTGAATGTAGTGAGTGCAGAAACAGCAGCTGCTGGTGCTGTGTCTAGGAGCTGATTGCTGTCTGGGTTAATTAAACTGTGCTCCAGACTGCCAGCAGCCAGGGAGCAGAGTTGCTGGATGTGATGGCGAAGAGCCATGAGGCCAGGAGTTCTTTGTTCATGTTTTTGCTGTTGGAATTCCTTCTTGTTTAATAAAATCCACACTGGGGCTTGTAGTTCATTACCCCTGTCCTTTTGCCCCATCTCCCCTCCTGACCTGGAGATCTGATGTGAAACCTCACCCCTTTTTGGCCCCAGCAGGTTTTCTTCCTGCCCCAGACTCCCTTATTCTAACTTCTCCCTGCATCAGCCACCCCACGAGCCAGACTTTGGGTTTTTCTCCAAATCCTCCCTTGATCCCCAGAGCTATTTCCAGCAGATATTAAATGACAGCATATAAATGCATCCTTTAGCTGCCAGTAAAACACATAGTGTGGGGGTTGTCCTACTGCAGTGGTCGAGATGAAAGAAACATTTGCCTCTAAAATGACCCAGAAACGTCACAGCCTTGGGGTGGATAAACCAAAGGGCAGCAAAGATTTGCTTCCAGGAACTGTGAGGAGCAGTCAAGGAAACGTGGGAAATGATGACCGCGAGAGAGGGTTTTGCTGCATTTTGGGTTATTTAATGAGGCCTTGAAGTGCCCGGGCTGTCAGTGTTGGTGGTGCCACCTTCGTGCAGCCACGTGTGGCAGTGTGGGCTGGTGCCAGCGCTACAGAAATGGCACGTCATGTAATTTTAAACGGCATCTGCTCAGCCGGATCAAGTAACAGTCTCTGTGGCTCCCGTTCCTGCAGCCATCGCCTGAGCAGCCTGCGGAAAGAAGGCGGTGGAGGGAGCAGAGGGTGATTCGGGGAGGGCAGACACCAGCCACGTGAAAATGCCTTTTTCTTTTGGAGGGGATATATTCGCTGTGGGCAAGTGGCACTGCACCATGCGCAAGCCGCGGGGCCGTGGTAATTTCTGGAATACCGGGACAGATGGCTGGGTACGCTCCCCGGTAGGGCCGGGCTTTTCCCGGTGCTGGAGCCGCCTCTGACCCCACTCCCAAAACAAGTGTCCCGCTCCGCGGTGTCCGGCGGAGGGGCGGACCCTGCGCGGCGGCAGCGCCCGGGGGTGTGCGCGGAGCCCCCGGCCCGCTGCGGCCGCGGAGCCCCGACAGCGCTCGCCGCGCCCCGGCGGCAAAATACGACTCTGGTGGGACTCGAACCCACAACCTTTGAATGACTCCCGTCACGCGCTAGAAGTCCAATGCGCTATCCATTGCGCCACAGAGCCTTCGCTTTGCCGCGCCGCCCTCACCACCTCTTCCCCTCGCCCCGCCCGCTCCGCCCGCGCCATCCTTTCCCGGCACCGCGTCCGTCACCGCGGGGCTGGGCCGGTGCACCGGGCGGGACTACAGCTCCCGGCGGCCCGCGCTGCCCGCCCCTCCCCGCCCCTGCCGCAGAGTCGGGCGGGCCCCGCTGCCGGTGCAGGTGGCCGGGCCGCAGCGGACGCCCCGGAGTCCGGTAAGAGCGTGGCACCGTCCCCCCCATCCCGGTCCGTCACCTCCCGGCGCTGCCGCCGCGGCCGCGCTCCCTCCCCGCCGGCGGCCCCGCGGGCTCCCCATCAGGCTCCGCGGGCCTGCAGGCGGCACCGGGGTCCTTTGGCGGCCCCGGTCTCCGCATGAGGTACCGGAACTCCTCGTGGGGCAGCGTGGCAAGCGCTGGGATCCCTCAGTCCCCTGGTGTCCCCACGGGCGCGCCGCGGGCCCTCGCCCCGCCGAAAGCGGCTGTGCCCGGACGATTCCGGGGCCTGGCCGGGTTTGCGTGGTGGGGTCCGGCTGCATCCTGGTGCGGGGCCCTCCCGGCCTTTCTGCCTCGTGTGATGGGGCTGGGGCGGCGCTGCTCGACCTCCCTCCTGGGATCCTCAGGAGGGTGAGATGGGGGTCCCTGCCCAAGGCAGGTGGGGGACAGGTGCCTCCCAGGTGCCATTAGCGCTGGGGCTTCTCCCAGCCCGGCCACCTGCCCGTTGTCCCCGCTGTGACCCGCTCTCCGGACCCTTCTCGGGCTCGGTGCTCCCCGGGTGGATCCCCGCGCTTTGCCTCGGTGCCTGCTGGCTGTGAGCTACAGGCAGAGCTTTCTTTTCTCTGCGCTGATGCAGCTGGAAAAGACCTGAATCTGTAACGCAAGGCTGGAGGTCTCTGGCAGTGACACACCGGGTGTCTCTCGGGAATCTCGGAAATCTCTCCCCGGTTGTCTCCGCAGGAGGCACCGGGATGCCGGAGTGAGGTGGAGATAGGAGCAGAGGATAACAGGGGCTTGCCTGAGCCTGCCTTGCCTTCAAGCGGGAGATTAAGCACTTTGCTACCCACACAGAGTGGGGCTCAGCACTGCCCCACTCTGCTGCTGCCTCTCCACATCTGGCTGATGTGAGGCTTTAACAGAGGGCCCAGGTCCTGGCTGAGGCACAGTAGTTTGATGGTGATCTAAAAGTTGCCCTGTTGAAGTGCAGAGAGAGGCTCCCAGGCAAAAACACAGTGAGTCCTGCCTTGCTAAAAGGCAGAGGGTCAGTGTTGTGGGACATCATGTCTGGGAGGTAGGTGTTTGGTGAAGAGTGTTCAGAGGTCACTGGCACAAGGGGGAATTTCAGGATAAGGGCTTTGGGTGGGAATATGTCTCCAGGTGTCCACTTGGGAGGTGCATCTTGTGCTCTGATGCATCTCAGCCTGCTGTTGGTGGCACAACTCAGGAGTGGGACAGCCAATGAATGAGACATGTCAGGACACAGTGACCATGTGGCACTGCCTTGGCTCCCACCCTGCCAGCACCTGGTATCAAATCCACAGAAGCTCCTTGATGGAGGCATTGCACAGAGGAGAGGAAAAGCCACAAGTGTGGCTCCCTGCCCCACCAATTGTAGAAGAGGCCATGCAGGGCTTCCACCTTCACAGCAGTAAATCAGTCTTCAAGAGGGAAATGATGCAAGTGTTTCCTTCCTCTTTGGCCTGTGTCCATGCCAGGAAGGGCCAGTTTTATCTAGGAGCTGTGAGGGTCACATCTCTCTCATTTTCCTTCTCCCAGTGCTGTTGCCTGAAAAGAGCCATTGCTAGATCACTGTCTCTGAGTCTTAGAGCCACTTCTGGGGTGTGTCTGGGCTGGGGACAGAGATGCTCTTTTGGAGGGATAAGTACCAGAGACAGAGTCACTGTCCCCAGGGAATGGGGCAGGGGCCTCAGCACTCCTGGCAGCAGCAACAGCCCTTGTTCTGCCCACTCCAGCCTGGCCTCATCCCTGACCTGCTCTGGCAGTGTCTCCAGCCTAGCCAGGCCAGGAAACTGCCCACCAACATGAGGGTTTGCAAGCACAAGCAGAGCTCAAAGAACTGAGTTTCCTGTCCCCGATCCTGTCTGAGCTGTGTCGTGGAGCATGTGAAGCTGTGCTCTTCCAACAGCTGTGATGGCTGTCCTGGAGCTAGGCATGCAGGAGAGCTCATGCTCGGGGCCTGGGAGACTCTGGATTCTGGGCTAGAGTGGAGGCTTCCAATCATCTGTGCAAGGTCTCCTGCCATGACTTTGCTCACACATCTGTGGAAGTGACTTTATCCTGCATCTCATGTTGCTGGGGCGTGGCCAGCCCCCTGGCTGCTGTGCAGGATGTGTCTCCCCAGGTGGGAATGGCCGGGCTCTCGGCTTGCACAGAGCAATGCTGTGCTGATGGCTCAATTGGAGGCCATCTCCAAGGTCAGATAAAGTTACATCTCTGGGAGCTCTGGGCTGCTGGGTTACATCCTCACTGCCAGGAGGACTGATGACTCAGGGACCTCATCCAGGAAACTGGGGGCTGCTCAGGCAACCTACACCCATGGGATTGTTATCACCAGGTCCAATGTGCGTGGGTTGATGGCTGTGGTTTCTCTGTCTCCGCAGGCCACGATGCTGCGTTTGGCTGCTTTTGCAGCTGTGCTGCTGTTCTTCAGGGTCACTCTGGAACTGTCCTGGGCCCAAGCCATCCCTGCTCTCTTCATCTTCTACTTGGCATCTGGTGGATGGGATTTCTTCCTCATATTCCTCAAGACATTACCAAGGGACGTCAGGTAGGTGTCTTGGCTGGGATGGCCCAACCATCCACCTCTGGCCCTCTGCTCTGCCTTGGTGTATGTGTATGTGTGAACACAGCCCCTGACTCTTTGCACAGCCTGGGTTTCTGTTGGCACCTGGCCTGGCTGGAAGGAGATCTCCCTCTGCCACGTCCAAGTGACTCCGAACTCTCGGGCAAACTTTTCCCAAGTAGGATAAATTTCAGCTGAGCTCAAAGTCTATTGACTGTCCTTGTACTTCACCCCGTCCCTAAAGCTGCTGGCGTAGCACCAGGCCCGCATGCAGGGTTCATTCTGAGTTGGTATCAGGCTGTGCTAGCTCCTGGCAAGGGCTTTGTTGGGGAGGGAGTGGTGATACCTCTTGGAGAGCACCTGAGGCTCAGAAATGCCCCTTTGATCAGGGACATCCCTGTTTGCAGACTTCCAAAACACATCTCTCCCTGGACTCCATGAGTCTGTGTCTGTGAGCATCTTTGCAGATGTGTTCTGCCTATGTGCACACTGCTCAGGGAAGCACACAGAGCTGCTGCTGACCTAGGGTGGGGTCTGGTGTAAGTGCTGGGCTCTTGCAGCTCCTCAGAAGGTCCTTGTGCTGTGCTGGCTTTTCTGGAGGAAGTGGTTTTGCAAGGGTCACTGAGCAGCTGCCCTCTTGCTCCCCTTGCTTTGGCAGCACGGGGCTGGTCCTGTTGCGGGTGAAGTGGCAGGTATGGAGGCATGTGAGGGAGAAGAACACGATCGCCAAGATCTTCCAGAAGACTGCGAGGAAGCATTCAGAAAAGACAGCGCTGATTTTCCAAGGCACAGGAGAGAGCTGGACCTTCCGTCAACTGGATGAGTACTCCAACCAGGTGGCCAATTTCTTCTATGGCCAAGGCTTCCGCTCAGGTGACGTGGTGGCGCTTTTCATGGAGTCCCGCAATCAGTACGTGGGGCTGTGGCTCGGCCTGGCCAAGATCGGGGTGGAGACGGCCCTCGTGAATTCCCACCTGCGCTTGGAGGCCTTGCTGCACTGCATCACCATCTCCAGCTCCAAAGCTGTGGTTTTTGGGGTGGAAATGATGGAAGGTGAGGGCCTGGCAGATGTTTTGGGAGTGCTTTGGACTGGAGGGAGGTGTGTCTAGTCAGTGGCCAATCCTGCCAATGACAGAACAGAGATCTGGAAGAGAGTGGACAGTTGAATCATCCAGGAATTAGATTTGGGTTTGGATTTTCTGTTGTTGTTGATTCCTTTGGACAGTGGGCAGGATCTAGAGTGCAGTGCTGTTTGCCTCCCAGGCAGGTCAGCCTAGGTGTGAGGATCCTTCCTTGTGTCTCTGGGATCCATTCCCAGCATGGAGACCTGGGTTGGGTTGGCCTGCCCCACTGCGTGGGAGGAGCCTCCCCTTGCTCTCCGTGGCTGTTGCTACATTCCTGCAGCACTTTGGCTCCAGTTCCTGGTGTGTTTCAGCCCACACCTCTCAGGTTGATGGTGTCAACAGACCTCTTGGCACCAAAGAGGTTTTGGATGGGGAAAGGTGGAAAACAGGATCTTCTGGTCCCTGAAGAGGTCTGGGCTGTGGCCCCAGCATCTGTTAATCATGGGAACGACATCTGCCTGGGATGGCTGTAGTCCCTCTGGGGACTCTGCCAAGCACAGTGGGGGTACTGCTACCTGGGACAGGGTGTCCCTCACACTGTCTGGGAGGACAGGAGGTCTCTGTTCTGTAGCCACCCTGCTGCTTTTCTCCAGCTTCCCTCTTTACTTTCTCAGCAATGCAGGAAGTGCATCCCTCCCTGGATAAATCCATCCATCTCTTCTGGTCCGGGGAAGAAAGTCCTAAATCCGTGCTTCCTGGTGCAAAACACCTGGACCCCCTCCTGCAGATGGCCCAGCGACACCAGCCAGCTCCCCCTGATAAGGGTTTCCTTGGTATGTGTTCAGCTCTTGGGGCCAGCCATGTGATGATGGTTTTTAGGGTCAGCTGGTTACAACTCTGACGAGACTGCTGGGGATGCCGATGGAAAGGTGTTTTTGGGATGGGTCTTACTTCAGAGTTGGAAGTCCATCCCTGTGTGGAGCAGAATCCTGTCATACCCTCCATGTGTTCAACAAACCAGATCTGCCTGGGATGATCCCAGCATGTTCTTGGAGCTGTTACATAAGAGTTTTGGCTCAGCTGGCAGGAGTAGAGTGTTTAAATTTTGCTTGTCCCCCTCTCCTGGTTCAGCCAGCTCCTAGATTGGGAATGTGACACTGTGTCCTCATTGCTCCCCAGATAAACTCTTCTACATCTACACCTCTGGTACGACGGGGCTGCCCAAGGCTGCCATTGTGGTGAACTGCCGGTAAGGCTGCAGACAGGGGCTCAGGGAGGATGGGGCTGAGCTTTGCCCTGTCCTAGCACAGCACTCCTGACCCTGCTCCTGACATGCCTTTTCACCCTCCCCTCAGGTACTTCCGCATGTCCAGTTTAGTTTTTTATGGTTTTCGGATGAGATCTGACGATGTGATGTACGACTGCCTCCCACTCTACCATGCTGCAGGTAACGTGTGCCATACAGAGCCTGGCATCCTGGCACTGACTCTTCCCTCACCCATGCCCAGGCCTTGGCCTGGAAGCTGCTGTGGCTGTGATCTCCATGTTGAGGAGGATGAGACTGCTGCTTGCAGTGTGTGACTGAGGCTTTTTCTGCTTTTTCCCTGGAAGCCAAGAATCAATCTGGCTGACCTTTGAAGCAGGGAGTGTGTGGGGAGGACGTTATCCTACCCTGGTTTTGGAATACCTGTTCCTTACTGATACTCCCTGTTTGAAAGTAAGGGGGGAAAGTCTAGGGGCACGGGAAGCAGTGCCTGCCTGCCTGGCTGAGACATGCTGTGATGTTTAGGTGCAAAGTGCTGCCCTACATGTTACTGCCATGTGTCTCTTCCTTTGTGCCCATGGTCCTGCGGGCTTTGGCTGGGTGAACCCCCACTGCTGTGGGCCAGCCATGGCTTCTGCCTTGTCCTGCCAGTTCTTTCTTCAGGTGGGCTGGGCTGGAAGTGTTTGGGGACTGAGGGCTTTCCTGGCTGCATCTCTGCAGGGAACATCGTGGGGATTGGGCAGTGCCTGCTGCAGGGCATGACGGTTGTCATCCGCAAGAAGTTCTCGGCCTCACACTTTTGGGAGGACTGTGTGAAATACAACTGCACGGTGAGGCTGTGAGGAAAGGGACCAGCGGGGAGTGGGTAGTGAAGCCTTGGGGTCTGTGCAATGCTGGGGAGAGCCCAGCTGCTGGAAGTGGGGGATGCCTGGACTGGTTCTGTCTGTCCAAATTGCCTTTTTGTGGTGGAGCTGTGTCCTCACCTGGGCTGGTAGCTTCATGTGTCTTCCTCACATTCCAGCATTAGCCAGGAGATTGTGGATGAGTTTCAAAGCCTGGAGAGGTGGGTTAACCAGGGGGGGACAGGCTGGATGAGTTAGCAGAACTTCTCTTTTTTACTGTGGCCTCTTTAGCACACTTCGGGTGTATTGTGCCATTCCTTCCTGCCCTGAAGAAACCTCAGACAACCCAGGGCCTGGCAGAGGGATCCTAGTGTATCTTTCCTCTCTGTTGCTCCCAGATCGTGCAGTACATTGGGGAGATCTGCCGCTACCTGCTGAACCAGCCATACCAGGACACGGAGCGGCAGCACTGTGTGCGCATGGCCGTGGGCAATGGGCTGAGGGCCTCCATCTGGAAGGAGTTCATGGCCCGCTTTGGCATCACCCAGGTGGCCGAGTTCTATGGGGCCACCGAGTGCAACTGCAGCCTGGGAAACTTCGATGGCAACGTAAGGCCCCACAACCCTCCCTCATGTCCCAAAGGGTGACAGCTGGCAGGCAGGGTTGGAAACCTAAATGGGCTGTTTGCTCCTTGGCACATATTGCCATCCACCCAGAGGGGTTTTGGCTGTTGTGTGGTGCCACCTCTGTCGTGTCCTGGGAGTGCATGCATTGTGTTCGGGTGGGGACAAAAGTCCTTGTTCCCCACAGCTCTGAGCTCTTCCTGTTCTAGGTTGGGTCGTGCGGCTTCAACAGCAGGATCCTACCAGGTGTGTACCCTATTGGTTTGGTGAAGGTGGATGAAGACACTATGGAGCTGATCCGAGGACCGGATGGTGTCTGTATCAGCTGCAAACCAGGTGAGGACAACCACAGGGATAAACTCTCCTCAGTGCTGTGTGAGAGTGAGTGTGTGTTTCGTGATACCTCAGGATAATTTCCCTGGATTTGTCTCTGCTCAGTTAAACCACACCAACCCTATTAGACACCCTTTTTGCTTGGAGAGGTGGGGGTGTTTCTCCCCTTCATTCCCTCTTCTCCCTGCAGGGGAGCCGGGGCAGCTGGTGGGACGCATTATCAGGAGCAATCCCCTGCAGCACTTCGATGGCTACCTGAATCAGTCAGCCACCAACAAGAAAATTGCCAGGGACGTGTTTACAAAAGGGGATGCTGCCTATCTCACAGGTGAGGCCAGCAGAACCCCTCTGTCTCTGGGAGTGGAGGAGAAAGGCACCTGTGTGGGAGTGGGGACTCTTCCAGGGTAGTGGCACTGTCCTGAGATGCTCCAGGGTTGATCCTCGCTGACCATTTTGGACAAATCCTAATTTTTTTGTCTATTCATTGCTTTCCAATAGGGGATGTCCTGGTGATGGACAAATATGGCTACATGTACTTCCGAGACCGCACCGGGGACACGTTCCGATGGAAAGGGGAGAATGTCTCCACCACAGAGGTGGAGGGAACGCTGAGCCGCATCCTCAACCTGACAGACGTGGTGGTTTATGGTGTGGAGGTCCCAGGTAGCTGGGAGGGAAATGGACAATGAGGAGAGGCAGGCACACCTCCAGCACTTGAGTGTGAACATGTCCTGCATGTCCAGATTGATGTGTCCTTTGACAAGAGGCTCCCTGTGGGTGAGCTGGGAAGAGGCCACAAGGGGTGTGGCTAGCAGGAACCAGAGGGTTTCCTCTCTCTCTCAAGTTTTGGTCTGATTCTGGCTGGTTTGTAAGGACCCTGTGTCCTCTCTGGCCATAACTGTAACTGCAGGGTGTCACTGGTAGCCCTGGCCACAGGGTGATTACACAGCAGTGGCACAACTGGATGTGCCACCACCTCAGCACAAAGCAGGGTCTTGCTGGTGCAGGGCAGAGGGGAGATGATGCCACAGGGACAGTGTGTCTGAGTGCTCTTCATTCTCTGCCTCTTAGGGATTGAAGGGAGGGCAGGAATGGCAGCCATCGCTGACCCAGAGAACTCCTGTGACCTAGAAGACTTTTCCAGCAAGCTGAAAAAGGCCCTGCCACTGTACGCACGTCCTGTCTTCCTGCGGTTCCTGCACGAAGTCTCCAAGACAAGTGAGCCATGGCATGCACGCTCACACTGGACATGAAGCTGGGGGAGCCTGGGAGGGGAAAACCTGGTTACAGAGATCATTCTGTAGGGTGGGGATGGAGCCTCTCTGCTGCACAGAACCCAGGGCCAGTTCCTCAGGTGGTTTTGAGAACCGTGGGAATGCAAGGCTGGGTCTGGGGCAACACAGGTATGGTGGGGATAGAAGTCTGTGTGGCTAGTGAGCCCTTACTCCTTCTTCTCTCCCCATTCCAGGCACTTATAAGTTCCAGAAGATGGAGCTGCGGAAGCAGGGCTTTGACCCCGCACTGGTGAAGGACAGGTTGTATTTTCTGGACTCCAGGCAAGGCTGTTACCTGCCACTGGACCAGGCAGCATTCGGCAGAATCCAGTCGGGAGCCCAGAAGCTGTAACTGGTGGGGCTCAAGCAAGGCATCTCCCAAACCCTGCTGGGGAGAGGGGGCAAGGCAGGCACTGGGGAAGGAAAGGTTCACAGAGCGATGTAAAGGCACGCTAGAGATTTTATTTGACAAGTTTTACAGATAGGGGTTTGGGGGGGAACACAGGTGGATTTGAGGGGAAGGGGATTGTCACATACCAAAGCATTGACTCATTATGGCTTTATTTTCTGCTTGGTACAGTGTTGGTGGTCCCATGCCATGGGAGGGGCAGGGCCCTGGCCAGTTGAGGAGGGGTGGGGTGCCCCTGCCACTACACTTTGCTTTTCCTTTCTTTCCCTACCTTTTCCTGCCTGCAGCAACCCTTCCTTGTGAAGGCCATGAAGGGACCAGTCCTGGGCTCTTCCCCACTCCTCTACCAAGCAGCCATCTCCTCCTTGGCACTGGGACCCAGCTGGCAGAGGGAAGATGGGTGCCAGGCACAATCCCTTCCCTCTGCTTGGCCCTGCTGAAGTTGTGTGTCTGCTGTGAATCAGGGGAGCAGGGTAGTGTTGGGCTCAGGAGGGGGACAGGGATGTGTTTCCATGCCATGCCTTTCTCTCTCCTGGGGATGACATTTCTATTTTTCACAATAACACGCACATTATATTATATCTATACATATATATGTGTGTGTGTGTGTGTGTATATATAATACACGCTGACTTTTTTTTTCAATCTTAATTTATTGTCTGTACTTTTGAATGTGTCCTGGGTTTGTGCAGTAGGTGGAGGAATAACCCAGACCTATCCTCTCTTGGAGAATCCTTTTCTCTCGCAGGGAGGTGGGATGCTCATCTGGGATTGATCTTCCACTTCCAGCATGGGTGCAACTGTAAATGTCCTTGTGGCCTTGCTCCATGGTGGAGGACATGAACAAATTTCAGTATCTTCTGGACACTTCTCTGGGTCTTTTACTTCCATCTTTTGTGGATGCAGCATTGTTTTGTGGACCTTCTTCCTTGTAGAAGCAAGTGGGAGAGTGGGAAGAAGGGCCAAGTTTGCCTTTGCTTGGATGTACTCAGGAGGTAACTTGCCTGGGGAGAGAACATCCTCTGGAGGGTGGCCTCTGTGAGAGCCTGACTTCATGTGCTCTGCATCCCTTCCCAAAAGAGTCCTCCCCATCTCCTGCACCTGAGCAGGGCCCTGAACTGAAATGTCTGTGTGAAACACCTGACTTGTGCTATGTGAATTCCCCATGTTGTGTCTGATACGAAAGAGCCTCAGCTGCAATGTTTGATTCCACTCCTCAAGAAAACAAGCAGAAATTTCTCTTCCAGAGAAAACTCTGGGTTGGGTTGCTTTTTGTTTTGTTTTTTAAAATAATTTGGTTTTATGCTTTTAGCAGGATTACTCTTTAAAATGACATCTGTCTTTTGTGAGGGCAGAGTGTGTCTGCTCTTCTAGCTGTGCTTCCACACCAACATACCTGCCTGCCCCAGTCCGTCCCAGTCTCACAATTAAAGACAAGTATGGGTCTATGCTGGCGTTTCCTACCTCTTTCTTGTACAGCCCTGCTCTGTGAGGGAAGGTGGGGGACTGTGCTGTTTTGGGAACTGCCACTCCAGAGCATCACCTCCCTCTGTGCATTTTGGCTCATCTTAGAGCAGGGGGAACAAGCCTCTTGCTGCTGGGTTTAATGCCTGTGTGAACACAACATGTTGATCAGAACCTCTCCAGCTTCCTCCACTAGGTCTCCACACCCTGCTTTTCCTTGTTCTGTTCTCAGAATTGCCATCCCAATTTGTTCTGGCCCAGTTCTCCCTGTTTACCCTGGGACATGTGGCTCTTCCATCTCTCTCCTGTTCTGTGTTTTCTCTGCCTGCTGCTTCTCTCTGTGCTGTTGTGTCTCCATGCTGAACTTCCCAGCTCATTTCTGCCCTTCCAGACAAGTTTTTTTATAGCCATTCCACTTCCCTTGCTGCCAGAACCATCTTTCAGACCTTCTGCATCCAGCCCTGGTGACAAGAAAAGCTAGCTTCTTCTTGGTATGGGGCTTCCAGGGACAAATGTCTTCCATGATCCTGAGTGAAATGTGTTGCCTGGTGAAACACACATAAGAAGAGTGTTGGAAATTTGCACCCTTTATATACCAAGTTCACCTTTCGACATGTTCAAATGTGTCTTCTTCAGCATCTCTAAGCTGAAAGCTTTAGTTTTAGTTTTTCAGTTTCCTGGATACTCAGGAGCGTCTGTCCCAAAGCAGCCGGTGGAAAACAGACATCACCCCCACAGCCCTGCAGCATCTGGGGGGCTCAGCCCTCAAACAGGGTGAGTTTGCCCGGGGTGCGGGGAGCTGGTGCAGGGAGTGCAGCAGTGGTGCCTCTGCAGGTTGTGGGCTCCCATTTGTGGGCCCTGTTCCGCTGGCAGCCACCAGAGGAGGGCAGGCTGGGCTCAGCAAATGCCTCCCCTCGGGGACACGCTCCCAGGGCTCCCGAGCTCTCAGCCCTCGTGTGGTGCTTAGGACCCTGGAAGTGTGGGGTGTTGAAGCAGGGGGGTTACCCACGCAGGCTGGCTGCCTGAGGTGGAGAGCAAGTTTGGATACAGATAATGGTGCTGGGTGTGAGGCCAGTGGCAGTCCCAGGCACTGGTGTCCACTGTGCTCGGGCTCCTGGCTGGAGACTCTGCCTGACAGAGACTTGGGCAGTAGTGAGCTGGGCCAGGTGGGTGGTGGGCAGCGACCTGAACCACCGAGCCTCATCCAGCCTTCTGCTAAAGGCAATGAGGAAAAGCTTGGCCTCCCTGAAGTCAGACCTGGGCTTGCTCATCTGGAGATGAGTGGTTTGGAGTAGTAGGGGAGGATACAGGGGGACTGTACTCCCTCCCTGGAGGAGATGGCCAGACTGAAGAATGAGGGACTGCAGGGCAAAGCTCAGCACTGTGTTTTTGTCTGGGACTAAGGTAGGTTAAAAAAGCCTACCAAGGAAATTATGCATTCAGGGCACTGCCTGTTAAACGCAGATGGGAATAGCTTTGGAAGCTTATGGAAGTGTGGGTGCTACTTATTTGCAAGTGAGCCCATACCGGTGGAGACGAGCTTGCACTCTTGGGTTTTGGAGATGGATGGAAATTACAGGCCTGTGAGAGGAGCAGGATGTAGCCCTTGCTGGTGCCAACACAAGTCAGGAGCTGGGTCCTGGCTGGAGCATAGCTGGGAGCTCACCCCGAGCCCTGTATTTCGGGCCAGCTGTGAGGAGAGGGAGCTGCACCATGCAGGTAAGAGGAGCAGGATGAGGCCCCACTGAAGTGAGAGCTCATGCTCTGAGGAGATGGGAGGTGCTGAGTCACTGGGAAAGAGCTCAGCAGGCATCATGGAGGGCTCTGGTACACAGCCCATCAACAGCAGGGACCTGCAGGGCTAAGGCGTGCATGAGCCACACACACACCTCTGTGCCAGAGGATTTCCCAGAGAGAGGGGAGCCCCAGGGAGGTGTGTTCACAGCTCTGAGTTGTGCTCAAAGGAGCCCCCCTGCCCAGCAATGCTGGTGTTGGGGGATAGTCCCCTCTAGAGATCTGGTGCCCAGGGACCATTCAGCATTAGTGCCGTGTTTGTCCTGACTCAGGAGGGTTGTGTTGCGCTTGGCAGTGCTTCAAGATTCCCTGAAACACCCAGCTACACCAATTAGAGGTTTTCTGCTGGGTGTCAGCTTTGGGTTGAAATCCTAGGGCCTTTCTAAAGTCCCAGCTCCTCTGGAAAAATTAAGTTTGTGTGTAAGTGTCCCTGCAGCTCTTGGTCGAGAAGTACAAGTGTAGGTGTGGTGCTGACCTGGGATCAATGCTGAGACAAAACACTTCTAGCAGAGAGGTATTTGGAAAGAAGTAGCCAGTGTTTAATCATAGCCTGATTTTTTTTTAAATATCTTTTTATTTCTGCAGTTTTAAGAAAGAGGCTAATTGAATCCTCTGTGATTAGGGACACCTTGTGAGGCATCCCTTCCCTTTGATCAATGCACTAGTCTGGCTCAACAGCTGCATGTAGATAAAAGTCCTATACATAAAGTAGAAGGTATTGTTCTGCTTTAATTAAAACACTTAAAATTCTGTTTGCATGAGGTTAAGAAAACATTAAAATCCTTTTCAGGGTTATTATCAAACTGCTAATTTAAGCAAAGCCAAAGAGCTTTACAAACCAGATGTACTCTTCCCCATGGAGATGACTGCTTTGCCCAGACCCTGCATCCTGGACAGTGGCAATATATCAAGACAAAAAATGTGGCAACTTTCTTTCTGATCTGCTCTAGGTCCAGCCCAGTCAGGCCATGCTTGGTGTACAAAACTGGAGTGTATTTTAGCTTTAATGCAGGTGGGGGCTTTGCAAGTTGCTCAGAACCTTTCTGGGTGAAATTAATTTCTGCTGCTGAGAAAGTCTGTGACAATCTTTAACACTGCATCTCTCCACCCTCCTCCTGCCACTCTTGGTGTGCCGGAGCCTTCCCAAATAATGACAGCTGCCTGCTCCTCTGCACGGTGGGGAGCTGGCTTTGCCTTTAAGCAGTGGCAGGGAAATATTCTGGACTAAAGCAGAGACTATCCTTTGCTGCACTCTTTAAAAATGGAAATACTTGATACCCCTGAATGGTTCCAGTGTAACCAGGAGCAGGGCTAGGAGTGGCTTCTCCCTCTACAGTTTGAAGGGACTGTGTAGCCGGGGATTCCACCAGAATCATGGTCTGTGAAGATCTCATCATGCTGTGTGAGAGGGAAGGGACAGCTGCTTTCCCTCACAAAGCAGGGAGGCTTCAGAAGGGAGGAGAATGTCCTTAGGGCTGTTTGCTGCTGAGCTCCTGGACAGCACAGGACAGATGGACTGTGCAGCTGAGTGAGGCTCAGGGAGCAGGGATGGGTCCTACTCTGCTTTCTTTGAGCCTGGCCCACTTCAGTAGCAAATCCCACCTTCCAAAGTAACCTTGGGTTTGATCTGCTTTTCTCCTGATTCATTATCAAAATCCACACATAGGCACAAATGATGGCAGGCCAGGTTCTGGGAGAGCTTTGGGCAGCTGAGGTCATGCACTACAGGCTGGCAACCCCAGGAATTGCAGGCAATGGTGATGGTATCCAAGTCCAGGACATATTCCTGCTCAGGATGTGGGTCATTGCCCAGATCTTCCCTGATCCCTCGACAAACGATCCCAGGCTTGTGAGGTGGGATATGACCCCTACTGTGCCACATCTCCCCCTCCTCATTACAGCCCTGCCTTCCTGTAGTCCCATCCCTGAGGGTTCGGAGCAGCCTTCCCCGAGCCCCCAGCATGTTCCCAGCCCAGGCAGGATCTGTAGCCCGATCCTGCCCTGGAGGTGACACCTCCCACGACCTGCACGGGGCTCGGCACACCCGGAGCGCTGTACCAAGGGACCTGAGGAAGCGAGGGCAAGGAGAGCCTTCCTCCTGCCTCCGGCCATGCAAGTGGCCGCCGGCTCGGCCGCAGGAAGAGGCTAACAGCGGCGGGCGAGCCACCCCCTCAGCTTTGAGTATCACTTTCAGCTATTCTGAAGGTTAAACGCCTGTTTAGAGCTCCCTATTGAAGGTAGAGCCGGGGGTGCGGCATTGTTCGGACGCCCTCCCGCTTTGTCTGGACGCTTTCAGGGATGCCCTGAATGGGAAGCGGCCCCCCCAGCCCAGCACCCCGGCAGAAGGGCTCCCGGGGGAGAGCCGCTTCCTCCCGCCCTAATGACATTCAGGCCTCCATCGGTTCAGCTCCCGCTTTCTTTCTGCTGCAGTTTAACCCGGGCACAGAGGCCGGGCTCCATCTTACTGATCTCTGCTTGACACCCAATTACCACATGAATGGGAGAGAAAGGCTGCAAAAGGCTTTAACTCCCACTGACCCTCCTTCCCCTCTGCCTGCTTCCCTCTCTCCCCGTCCTACCCCCTCGCCTTTCTGCGGCGGAGGGAGTTCAAAACTGAGACGGGGAAATCAAACAAAGCCCCGAGTAAGGAAACCCATTGTCACCGCCTCCGCGATGGCTCCCCTTTCGCCAGCTATTGTTCCCCTTCAAGTTTGACTTGCTGTGTGGAAGGATGCGAGCAGCTGTTTACGCATTCCCCTGATGTTTTATTGAAAAATAATTGAATCGTCAGTTCGGGGCTCTTCTGATAAAATGTTTCCTCGTAGCGCTAGGCCCTGCTGTATTTATAAACTACGTTTCCCTCTAGGATGTGATGGCGACCTAAAACGTTTCCTCCAGAATAAAACCTTAGTGGAGGAATGGAGGCATGTTCCTTCTGCACTCAAGGAGAGACAGAAAGCGTGCAAATGGCAGGAAAAAAAAGACAGAAGATGGGAATGAGGCAAAAGAAATTAACCCCTCTTCATTGCCAGGCTCAATTTCCAACCAGTTGGCTTTGTGGGAGGGGAATGGGAGCAGCCGGAGCCCCTGCTCAGTGGTCTCCTGCCCCAGGAACACGAGTGAGCACCACAGCTACCAGGTCTTGTGTACCTGGTTATCAAACACCATCCACGTTTACAGCACTTCAGCAAGGCAGCATTACATTTTCTTGAGGCGGTTACATGCTTAGTTTTCCCATTCCAAACATATCCCAGAGAATTTGTGGGGCTGATTTCAGTGCACAGCATGGAGACAGGACTCATTCCTCTCCCAAGCACAAAATGTCCATAAAAATGTTCCCCGTATCTCATGTGGTCAGTTTTTGTCCAGGATAATTGTTGACAGTAACCAGCTTTGAATGCTTGAATGCACCAAATTGGTATTTATGATTACTGTTCCTTTTCTTGTAATGTATTTTTGGTTTTCCAGGGAGGTACTAACACTAAATCTGTACCATTTTGTCGCGTACATCAGGAATCAGGATTCTTTTAGGAGCTAGTTTTGCTTTTATTTGTCCTCATAAATGATTTCTGTGAGCAAGAAGAATAGCTCATATAAAACCATAACTGCAAACACTGATCTGGAATCAAGATTACCAGATCCTCTGAAGACAAAATGCTTCACTCATTTCTGAAGTAAAGATTTTTGTTGAAGGCTTCTTTCCACAGCTGCTTTTCCATACAATTCCATCCTGGGCCATATCTCCAAGATACTCAAGAAGCCTTGGGATTTAGAGATACATAAAATCCAGCTGGAATTTTTGGATGAAGACCACGGTCAACAGTTTCATGGCTCTGCCATCACGTAACCCCGGCAGCAACTGCAGCATTCATCTGCCAGAGGGACCAGCCTTTCCTGGGGCCCAGCCCAGAGAATGATCTCCTCAGAGAACAAAAGGCCATTACAAACACCACCACCTTCTGCTCCCGGGGTTAGGCGTACTCTGACCCCCGTTAGCATAAACGAAGAGCAATCTGTCCGTGTAAATTTATGCCCCTTACACATAATGCATCATGTATATGCATAGCTATTACATTTCTATGTGCATGTGCGCACATGTACATGTATTTTTTTAAACTCAAACCCTCCGCTGAGTGGAGGGAGGGTTAAGAGGCTGCAGTTTTTCTATCAGTGCTGCCCCTGTGCAGCTTCGTGTTGTGGGGGAGAAGCACAGCCCAGCTGTCACCGCTACGGCTGCGTTCTGCCTGTGTACACGGGCCTTCTCTGGGGACAGGAGGGGAAAACAAACAGGCGACAGACGTGAGCCGTGTTGTTTAACGCTGTGCTGGGAGTGCCTGGCGCTGTGGGGCTGTGCTGGCTGGCAGGGGCTGCCCGAGCAGGAGGGGATGCTGAACAGCCACCCCTGATGCTGAACTGCATATTCACGGTGGTGACAGGAGCTGTTATTAGCATCACCCAGCTGTTTCTGGGCCCCCACAACAATCCCGACGAGCTGCAAGGCAGCAGGCTGGCATCACAGAATTGTAGGGTTGGAAGGGACCTCTGGAGATCCTTCAGTCTGACCCCCCCTGCCAAGGCAGGGTCACCTAGAGCAGGTGACACAGGAACACATCCAGGTGGGTTTGGAATGTCTCCAGAGAAGGACACTCCACACCCTCCTTGGACACCTGTTCCAGTACTCTGCCATCCTCCACGGAAAGCAGTTCGTCCTCATGTTGAGGTAGAACTTCTTGTGTTGTAGCAGCTTTGTCGCTAGGAAACCCCCACCGGGAAAGCCCTCTGCAGCTCCTGCCTTTGTGCAGCCCAAGTGCTCTCAGCGAACAGGGCCCTGTGTGTGCTTCTGAGCACGTCAGGGGAATCCTCCGCACGGCGTAGGCTGAACTTGGTGCAGAAATCGGTATTTTAAAATAACACCACCGGGGTAACGGGCCGCGGCCCAGCACTGCGGTAGTTTCTGCGGGGGAGGCAGAGGAGCAGGAAGAGGGGCAGGGATGGAAGCGGAGC
>CM031872.1:5827054-5915567 GCA_018697195.1 Certhia americana
GGGAGGCAGAGGAGCAGGAAGAGGGGCAGGGATGGAAGCGGAGCAGGGAGGATGAGGCAGGCGGACAGCGCCCAGCGCCGCCCCTCCCTCCGCCAGCACGCCGGCACCGGAAGTCCGCGTGGCACTTCCGGCGCGGCCGCGCGCGCGCCTGCCCGTCCCGCCTGCCGCCGCCAAGATGGCGGCGCCCGTGTCGCTGCAGGTGGAGTTCGGGTGAGCGCGGCCGGGGCCGGGCGGAGGGCAGGGCAGGGATGGGCCGCGATGCGCCGCGATGCCGGTCCCTCGGTGAGGCGGCTGCGGCATTGCGGCGGGGCCGTTGCTGCGTGCGGCCTGCGGGGCCGCTACAGGCGCGTCTGGGCCCGGGGCTGCCGGCCGGGGGAGCGGGAGCGGGCGCTGCCCGGTAACCGGGGAAGCAGGCAGCGGCGGGAGGGGTCGGACACCGCCGGAGAGTGTCCGCAGCGTGGTGTCGGGCCGCTGCCCGTCTGTCCCGGGGCCTCGCTCCCGTCTATGAGCGTCATGTGCCTGGCCTTTCTTTTTCTTTCATCTCTTTCAGCCTTTTTGAGTTGTTTGGGATTTTTCTTTTTTTTTTTACTCATTAAAATTATTTATAAAAACCTCCCCCTCGTTTCTCGGTTTTTGGATTTTTTTTTTTTTTTTTTTAACTTTGTTTTGTTTTTGGTTTGGTTTATTTGTTTTTTTTTTTTTTTTTTTTCTTTTGTGAGTACTGTCTCTGTGTGTTCGTGTGTGGACACGTGCCCTCACTGTGCTTTGTGTTTGAGCCCTGTCAGGGCTGTAAAGCTGCCAGGTTCTCACTCTGTAGCATTTCAGTTTCCAGGTCTTTGCTGCTGTAGTATCAGCATTGCTCTGGCCCTGGGATCTTAAAGCATTTGCAGTGGAAGCTGTGCATATTTGTGGAAATACTTGTGTTATTTCGTTAAAGCCTCCTTTTAGCAGAAGCTAAAAGGCTGCTATTTATTCGCTTTTTCCCACCCTTTCACCAACACAGAAATGCCATAACGCTTTAAATACCCTTCTCTTTAAGAATCCTTTCCTCTATCTTTCCCACTTCCAGCTGCAGCAACTCTCCTAATTTTCCCAGAAGAGTGAGATGCATTTTTGCTTCCCTTGGAAATGCATAAATGAGCTCTCTATGTAGGAACCACAGCTGAGTTCCCCACAGCTCGAGCCTTACAGAAGGACCTTATCTTGCAATCTACATTTCCCGCAGTAACAAAGCCTGACCTTGTTTTCATTACATGAAAAAATGTTTTTCATATCATTGTTATGACTCGTTCCCTCGCGTGAATCTCAGCTCATGTTAATAATCACTGCTTCAATTTTGAGATAACTATTTTGTTGTGAGCTGGTGGAAGAACACCAACAGAGTGCTCTTTAGGAGAGTTGCTGCATGTAAGTAATGCTGCCGAGCACATAACAAGGGTTCTGTTGTGCTCTGCCATTGCAGAGCCAAGAAAATCTACTGTGGCATTTTTAGATATTGAATTTAAAGGAACTTAATAACATCTGGAGGTATCTTTGTTGATACTTAGGTGGGGATTGCTTGTTTTAAATATTTCTCTTTATTATGTTGCTTTCCAAGGGAGGAGAGGTACCAGGAAGTTCCCAGAAAGTAACTTCATGAGAAAATTTTTCTGCATTTAAGTAATCTGTATTTAAGTTGGAAGAATATTGTGCCACAATTGCATGCCTTTTAAAAATGGGTTGGTCATTTTTCTACCTCAGTTTAATATTAAGTGAATTGAGTTTTTAAAGAGTTCTGTAGTTATTAAAAGTTTGGCCAGTATAGAGTTCAGTCTAGAGGTAAAAGCTCACACTCTTTGCTGCTGTGTCCTGTAACTTAAAGTAGTTTTTGTGTTTATTGTCCATTCCCTACTCACATGGTAAAAGTTTTATAATCTGAGTTTGGCCCGTGACCTCGCATCATCATGAAAAATGATTCATGTTGGTAAAGCTCAAGATTTTCACAATTGTACTTTTCTCAGAACAGGAGTAGAGGACTAGAGCTTGCTGAGGCTTCCAAGCTGTAGTTAGAAAAATTAATTACTCTTCTGAAGAGCCCAAGGTTAGGTTCCTGCACCCAATTCAAATCCCATTCTTTTCCAGTGTGAGGACCAGCTCCTTTATCTGCCAGCCTCTGCATGTCCTGCTCACACCTGGTCTCCTGTGCTTGTAGGGGCCATCAGGTTGTCCAGTGGAGGAAGATTGTGTATTTATTTATTTATATTTTACCTAGTCACCCTCATCACTTGCTTCTCCCAGTCAAATCTCTCTCTGGGACACTTTGCAGTCAGTAGATCAAGGAAGAGTTGCTTGCTCTGTAACTTTGTGCCAGTCGTTTCCCCTTTCTGTGTGTTCATACATGGAAACTGGAGGAATGTTTATTCCAGAAGGATGCTCAGTTTTGAGCTTTCTGGCCAGCAGATGTTCAGGATGAGCAGCTCTGGGTGTGGTGTGGTGGCTGGAGTGTTGTTTGAGTGGAAGCAGTGCCAGTGGCTGGAGAGGGAAGGCAGCACTGTGCAGCGGTTTGGGAGCACACAGAGATGGGAACCATCCTCCCATTCTGCTGGGATGATGCCTGGCACCGTGGGGTTCTGGCCCACAGCAGAGCCTCCTCTGTGTGCTGGCAGTGGGAGCTGGCAGCTTCGCCTGTGGACTTTTGGTTTGTGACAGGAAAAAAAAGACAAGGGAATCCTGTGCTAAATATAGTCTGTGTCATTTGTTTTCTCTGTTGTTGCATCTCTGTAAATCGCCTCT
Source organism: Certhia americana (assembly GCA_018697195.1). NCBI lineage: Eukaryota > Metazoa > Chordata > Aves > Passeriformes > Certhiidae > Certhia > Certhia americana. Next base: position 5,829,827 of record CM031872.1, read on the forward strand.
TTTGTACTGCCTTCTTTTGACAATAAAGCAAAATCTCAGTGGTTCATTGTTTTTATTTCAGAGGTGGTGCAGAACTCTTATTCGATGGTGTCAAAAAGCATCAGGTGACTTTACCCTGTCAACCAGAGCCTTGTGAGTATCAGAACCTATTGGATAACTTGACAAGAGTAACAACAAATGAAACAAAGCTGGTCTGTACAGCGCTTAGAGTTGCCAGCAAGGATCAAAGTCTTTTAAAAGCTCTTTCAGATGTGCCATGGATCAGGCAGCTTGGCAAACAGGGGTTGGTTCTCAAAGTCTGAGGTCTTTCCTGTCCTCTAAGCATTTGTGAATCAAGTCCTTCCTTAAGACTTTTGCCTCCCTCCTGCTGGATAGACAACAGCCTCTGGATGTTTCCATCAAGTTGACGTTTGTCTTTCTTGGTTTTTGAAACCACCAAAAACATCCTCTCTCCTTTGTTTTTTCCTGCCTATTCTGAAGTTTCCAAGAGGCACATTTATATATATATATGTATATATATATGTGGGTGTGTGTGTGTTTATGTGGTGTATAGATATGTGGGGGATGTGTAGCACTGCAACATAAATGATGTTTAACTACTCATTTGACCTTTCAAATAAACATGATAATTTTAATATGTACTCTGCTATTGAAAACAGTTACCCTAATGCTGAAATAGGATGCTGGACATCCCTGCCCATGGCCTTCCCTACAATAAAAAACAGGACTTTAGTGGTCCAGGGATAAGCAGTCATAATTCCTGGTTTGCAATTTGTAATATCAATACTGAGCAGTGCTGCACTGACTGACTTGTGTGCATACTTCAGTTGTAGTGTAATTTTGCCACAGGTATATTCTGAGTTTTTTCCAGCTAGATAGCAATTGGAGTGTGATTATAAACCAAAATAACACAAAGCCATGAGGAAATGTTAGCAACCAATATCTCAAGAATGGCTGATACCATAATCAATGTGCTGGGAACCTTCAGGCCTGAAATAATCTTGCTGTGCCTGGCAGTAATTAGATACTGGTTGAAGTGCTTTTGGTGCTTGGACATAAGCATGTGTAATTCAAGTATGGTAGGAATACTGCAATGTTGTGTTATCTTGTGGTTAAGCACAGGGACTAAGGCTCCAGAAACATGACCTGGTGCTGATTTGCTTTGTGAGTTTACTCATGTTGCTTACTTTCCCCTGTTGCTAGTGATACTTTCATGTATCACAAGAGAATTCAGCATTAAATTCCAGCACTGTTAAAGCACTTAAGATCCTTAAATGAAAGGCAGCAAAGAAATACTAAAACAGTCATTTAGTTGGTTTATAAACTTGGGGGCTAGAGTATGATTTTCTTCAGTGCTCTGCAAATTTAAAATACACAGTAATGTCCACTGTTTTGGTGATGTTCAAATCATGATCAGATGCTGAAGAAAAAGGGGTTATTACAGGAGATGGTTTTTTTTGCCAGGGAAGGGGAGGTTATTAATACCAAAGAGGGATTCTTCCAGCCCAGTGGCTGTCAGTGGTGCAGTTGTATGTGAACTGATCGATTCCCACTTGAAGCTGCTGGGAAGACTTCAGCAGCCTTAGTAGGATCTGTGTTTATCCTAAGGGATAAATCTCTCCCTGAAGGTCTGTCTCAGCCTCAGGGTTCAAACTCATGATCTCCAGTGATTCATTCCAGATTCAGCTAACACATTATTGCTCCCAGCTTTTCCCGCTGCCTTGTTTTTCAGACACTGCTATCCCTGTGACAGGAGTGGCAGAATTGACAGTGTACCCCCTTGTCAACTCCCCTGGTTTGCTGCTCTCTTGTGCCTTGGCTGTCAGGGAGGTTTCATTTTGGGGTTGCTTGTGGATTGCAGCATCTGAGGAGCATAAACCGAGCTGTGAGGCAGCTGCTGTAGTGACATTTACACCCAGCCCAGGGATGGGGCAAGCAGAGGTGGCCCTGAATGTCTGACGGTAAGGGATTGCTGGAAACACCACTCATGATACTTCTGGAAATCAATTATGTTGTAGTGGTGAGGAATCAATGGAATCATATCAGAAAATATGAATAATTTTCTTGCAATTTTATATTGTTCCTAATGCCGTGTGTTTCCCTTGTTCACACTAAGAAATTTTAACTCTCCTATCTCTGGTTAAATAAAGATATACATAGCCAGATCCCTGCTGCCCTTGTGCAGCCAGAATTGCAATGATTAGAGAAATAAACCAGTTCAGTTTTACTCGGCACATCTTGTTGCTTACCTTAACCTGAATGTCCATCACTGAATTCTCCAGGGAAAGACCTGTAGTATAAACACTACTTGAAGACCTGCACTTCTAACCCCATTTTAAGTGATTTCATTAGATGCCAAGTTTATTTTTGGCCATTTTGGCCTCTCTTACCTACTCTTCCTTTTTTCTAGGTTATTTTTGTCTTTGTCCTCCTTTTTGCAGAACAGTTGCTTCTCATTGGGTTATTTGGACTACCTGTATTTTAATTGTTTAGGCATTTTTTTATATATTTCCCAGAAATGAAAGGAGGTGGAAAATTATCTGAAGAAATATCTACAAATCTTTACATGAATAAAACAAGCTGTGCTCCATAGTTGGCAGAGGCAGTCAGTGTTCTCTAAATGATAATGTTGCTTGAGCAAACTATGTGGTCATTTCTTTTTTCCTGGTAACAGGCAAACAGGCATGAGATGGAAAGTAGGTGGGTTCCAGATCCAGTTAACTTTTTCAAGAAGATTTCAGTCTCTGTCCTTTTCTGATGCCTGGGGATGGACTCCTGGAGGGGTTGGGAAAGGCAGAAGGAAGGAAACCGCAAATGGGACCAAGAGCAAGCCGCCAGGGGTGCAGCCACGTGGCAGGACCTATTTTTATTATCCAAGGGGCATTTTGTATCCTAACTGAGTTAAGTAGCAGTTCTTTATTTCCTAAGCAGAGCTGTCTCAGCCTGCATTTTGAAGTTGCTGCCAAAGTGGGAACTTAGAAAGGTGTGGTGTATGTGCATAGGCAGCAGATTTACCTAAGCCACACTTTGTGCAGGACTGTGTAATCTTGTAGAGCTGTTGCAGAAAGAAGACTTCAAGTTAAACAAGAATCTTGTCCTAAATTTTGCATATTGTGATGATCTCATTGATAATGCTGTTTGAGGATCTAAAGGCATTATGCCCTGTTGGCTTCTTCTGCATAAAAACAGTGTGTGGGGGAGAAAGCAGCTGGGGGAATAACGATAGTTGTCACATGGAGAGAGGATTAAATTGGCAGGGAAATCAACTTTATTTTCAAGCATCTAAGAGGCTGTTAGAGACAATGGAGCATAAAAGAGAGAAACCCTAGATTAAAAACTGAAAATGTATTTGGCAGCCTCCTCCTGAAACAAGCCATAGTAATTTAACCAAGTGCTTCAGTAATCAAATAGATCATTGTATGACTGCTCTGCAAATGATGCTGGAGCTCCTTCCTCCATCTCACTGGGACTCACAGTAGTGGATTTGTCCTGGCCATGTGAGTTGCATGGATGCTGTTGGAAGGGTAGGAAGTCACTGGCATTGTTTAACCCTTGTGGTCGTTTTAGGTTTAGCTCAGCTGCATCATCTGATAAAGAGTGTTTACAAAACTTCTCTGCTGTGCTGTCTTCCTGATGTCATACCTGGAGGTTGGGGCTGTTTGTAAAGTCTCTGGCACTTAAGCTGCAGGCTGCTCAGCTGCTCTCACAGACCTTTGAATACCAGCTTCTGTGGCTTTAGTGGTGGGACTTGTGTTTTTGGAGCAGCAATGACCAGTTTCACTGGTGCTTGCTGGGACCTTCTGGGCTAATCAAGAATTCACACTGTGTTCTGGCACTTTATAAGTCTGGAAGGTTGAATTATTAATCCGTGTGTTTTGGTAATTGTTTGTGGTTTCCCTTTACCAAAACTCTACGGGGAAAAATCCCACTGCCAATCAGATTTTTTTAAAGAGGGAAAATTAAAATGATCTGCCAAATACTGCTTATGTTGAATCCCCATAGAGAAGAGCATCGTGTGCTCCTCGAGAGCTTTGCTTTCCAGGGGCCTTGTTCTGCACAGCATGGAGGACTGCTGGGGACTTGGGAGCATTCATCTCCTCAGAAAAGAGCCTGGGGATCGTGAGAGATCAAACCTGTGTTACAGGCAGGGTGGCTTAGCAAAATACAGCATGGCATGTGTTCAGCATTGACTAGGGTGCTGGGCCAAAAGAACCTGTAAAATCCAGAGAAGCAGTTGGTGTTGGCTGTTGGTAAGTGCCTAGTGCTGGGTAGTACATCGTAGTTGAGTCATTAATATTCTGGCATGCTTTTTATTGCTCTGTTTATTATTCCTAACATTTAAAAACTTGCTCCAAAGAAAGAATAAAAATATATTTGCTAATGTAGAGGCTTATTAGAAGAATGGTAAAAAAACCCCATAGATCTGTGGAACTTAATGCAGTCCAATCTTTTTAACCACAGTGTGTGGTACTTGCAGCTCTCAAAGGACTTGGGTTATTCCCCTGCTCGTGCATCCCACTCGTGCATCTCTTTTAGGCAGGCAATTATAGGTTTGGTGGCGAGGGAAGGGTGCTCGGTGGGTGGTGCAGGGTGGGTGCTCAGGCTGGAGCACATCGTGCTGCCAGCAGTCAGGGTGAGCAGTGTTTGCAGCCTCGGGGCTGTCGTGCTGCCACAGCGCGATTGAGCAGTTCCTTGCGTGGGGCTCAGCTCCAGGTGCCTGTCCCAGCCAGGCTGGGGTTCCCTTTTAGAGGGAACAGGGAAATAAACGCTTATCCTCACAGGAGCAGTCCCATCACCCTCCTGGGAGGCCGTGGAGCTGCTTTACCGGATCAGCTCATCCCAACTCATTGTGGAAGGAGCTTCCCAGGCACTGGGAAACCAGCTCTTGTATGTGACCAAATCCCTGGGATAACAAAGCCTGGCTGTTACACCCTCCTTCCTAGCCGCTGTATTGCAGTGCGGACACCTAGCAGGATAACCCCTCTGTCCCACCCCCCTCGTCTCCCTCTTTTCTCTTGGTGGGATTTGCTGTGCTGACAGCGCTGTTCAGAGGGTGGCAGCGGAGCAGGGCTGGAGGAGGATCCGGGCCCTTTAAACCGCTTAGCATGCGGTTCACACGGCTCCGGGCCAGCTGTTCCTTTCTCCTCCTGCCCTCACTCGCAGGAGTTGTTTGCTGAGCTCAGAGCTCCTGTGCAAAATTGCTTTTCAAAAGAGCCACTTTCTGCTTAATTAAACAATGAGCCGCCGTCCCTCTGCACATCTGTAAAGCTCCCTCCGCAGCCCCTTTATCCCACAAACTGCTCCATTCTTACCTCCATTCACTTGTAAATCTTACCCCCCCCCTCTCCTCCACCCTGATCATCTCACTGGCCCTTTCTTTTTCCCTTTCAAGTAAGACTGAGGGGCTTGGAGTATCTGTGGGGGTGGCTGGGTTGGGTGGACAGGAATCGGTTTAATGGTGCTTGGCCCTGTATGAAAATCTAATAATAGCAAAGCAGATCTGAGCCCAAAAGTGAGAGGCGATTTCTGTATTTAGAGGAATAAAATTATTGCAGTTTCCTGAGCCAAGCTGAGACACTGACTCATCCAGCAGTCAGAGGGGACACAGCCACCAGCCAGGCTGGGAGCGGGGCAAGGATTTGACTTCAAGGCATTTTCTGATCCAGCTGGCAGTGCCAGGGAGAGCCCAGCCCAGGGAATTCCCTCGGCCAGGCTGGCTGCGTGCAGAGCAGTGCCAGGCTGCCAGGGAATCCCTCTGCACTCTGGCAGGAGCAGCCACCTTCCTCCGTGGTCCAGGGTTGCACATCAGCTCTGTGTAATCTCTTTAAAATCAATAAGGTTTTCCTTTTTAGCCCTCAGTGCCTGTGCACACACCCAAAACTCAGAAACCAATAAAATAGGAGAGAGAGGATATTTCAGTTTGCTGGGTTTTGGCAAAGCTTTACACTGGTGGTTAGTAATGCATTCTCTGAATTGTCTTGCTGAGAGCTTAAAAAAAAAAAATAACCAGTAACATTCAAGGTTAAACAGGATAAATGAATAGAAAAGTGATGAGGTGGGATATCTCCTTTATCATTGGGAAGGACAGATTATAGCCAGTGTGATGCAATATCATCTAGTATAGATTGATAGGGAGGAATGAAGAAATGGAAGTTTAGTGCATTAGCAGAAGATTCCTGACTGCAGAAACTATTAGACCATGGCACAGTCTCCTTGGGGTTTGGTAGCAGGTCTACAGTGCTCAAGCCTCTTAAAATCAGAGCAGACAAGGCTCAGGATGGTCTTTTGTTGGGAATAATTCTGCACTGTCAGAGGGATAAAATCACAGGACCTGTTAAGGAGATGGTTTTTTTTAATGTCTGCAATCCCCAGGCTGGTACTTCACTGCTGGGGCAATAGTCTTTGAGGCTCTCTCAGCTCCTTCCTTTGACAATTTTGAACGAGAGGAAAGACCCTGGGCCAACACTAGTGATCTGTGATCCTAATTAAAAGAGACAGTTTGGTGCACTGGCATTTATTGGGGAGCCTGAAGTGACAATAGCATTGGGTGTTATGGGATTACATGCTCTGACTTTGGAAATGAGTAGGGATTAGGTTTACCCTGAGAATCAGCTCGAAGCTGCTTTTTTTGTCATGGGAGCTGATGGATCTGGAGGCTTGCTGCTGGCTAGCAGTGGGATTGGAGATCCCTTGAACTTGTATTTCCCTACCAGCTATCTGTGGGGAGTGGAAGATCCCACGTAGCTCCTCTCCAGTTCATAAGCATTGTGATTAAAACCTCAGGGCTGAGAATTGCTGGGTGATGGCTGGGATCAGAGTCCTCACTGCTTGCGGGAAGGTGGTGAGAGACCTCTGTGATCCTTTCCCATTTTGTGGACACAAGAAGATTAAGAAGAGCATTGTTGTTCTAGATGAGAAGCAAGAAAAAGACGTCTTAAAGCAATTAAAAATTACAGAAGCTAAGACCTTGATGTGCATTTGTAGCAGACAAGAACAGATGAGAGCAACAATTGCAATTCTCTTATGCCTGACTGTAGTTACCCCCTAATTTCTTCTCTAGTACTTAAATCACTGCCCATTACAGTGTGTGGTGGGATTGGCTTGTGCACGTCAGAGAAAATGAATTTTGCTCTTGCTGCAAAATTTGCCTGGCTGCTCACTCTACTTAATACCAAATCCATTTGCCTGTGACTCCATTTATATCAGCCTTTCCAGGTCTTCTTCTGCAGTTTATGGCACACCATGGTCTGCTTCAGAGAGTGATTTGCATATCAGATGGGAGGCTGGAGGAGTTAGAAGGATCCCTTAGATCTGGTTTTGAGCTTTTTTAGAGAGCAGATTCCTGGAGGGTCTGCTCGGATCCGAAAACAAAGAGCAGTCATGCACCTGGAAGAGCAGCAGGTATTGGGAGCTGGTTTTGTCTGTTCTAAAAACAAGCTGCTTAAGCAGGGAAAGGGACATACAAATTGTTTTTCCATACATTTCCATGCAGGCTGGGGAATAATGGCAGAGGAGCTGCAGGGAAGGGGCTTTGTCATGGTTACAGGCCGGTGGCTGAGAATGTGGGTGGAGCAGCGCTCGTCCAGAGTTAGTGACCTCAGCAAATTGGAGCTCAGCCATGGTCAGTATGATAAATGATCTTACTCTGGGTCAAAGAAATGGTACCCCACAGGGAGGTGTCCACAAGGCGGACCGGGAAAGCGCTGTGCTCCTGCAGCACTGACCCCTTAGTGACCAGTGCCACATATATCTTATTTACTGCAGGCCAGAAGGTAATTTTCCATGGTACAGCCTTTATAGGGTTCCCCTATTTCCCAGAAATAATCTCCCAGTTCTGCAACCAAGGCAAGAAAACGGGTGTAATCACACCTTCTGGGTGTCCTTCGAGGCTTTCTGCAAGTTTGAATGTTGATTTTAAGGCAGGGGACACAGAGGTGTCTGGTCCTTGCATGTGTGTGTGAATCTACAAGCGACCTGTGCAGCTCCCTGGAGGCCCAGGGCTGTGTGTCTGTGTCAACCAGTATCAAGGTTGCATAAAATCCTTCCATGTTTCTGAACCTTCATCAGTTCATTGTGAAATCCTTCTAGTGCAACACCCAGCTTGGTGATTCTTATTTGAGGCACCTGGTTTCTCTGCACACGGCGAGTGCCCTCTTTTCTGAGTTGTCACTGATGAATCTGTCAGGCCCAGGAGGTTTTATTGAGCTGGGAAAGATCTATGGATTTCAGCCCTGCTTTTGAGGATGCAAATGAACCCAGGCAGTGCTAAAATGGACTATCAGATGCATTTCTGTTGCAGAGGAAGCTCAGCAGATTCTTCATGAAGGAGCAGTTGGGGCAATGCAGGAGGAGAGAGCAGACTGTGCATTTCTCTCTGCCACAGCCAGGAGTGTTTGTGGTGCAGCTGGGCTGAACAGGAACCGAGGCTGTTGGGGTTTGTGTGTGCTCACTGCAGTTCCTGCATCCCATTCTCTTATGTGACTTTGTGTCACTGCAAGAACACATCTCGTTTTCCTGAGCGCTGTGTTTCACCGGGTGATCGGTTTTCTGCATATATTGTGGGCTTGAGCTCCCATCTGTGCACTTGAACTAAGCAGTTTCCTCAAACATTTGTCAGTTTTTCCTTTTTTTGATTAACGTTAGATTATTTTTTTCCTAAAAATTTGGAGAGGGTTGATGTACTATTAGCAGAGGCAGCAGAAGCTGTCTCTGTGTGGGAATAAGAGAGGGATTTCCTACTATGTGCTTCAGTCTCTCCTTTGCAGTTTGAGAATATTTCCGCTTCCTTGGCTGGTTCAGTCTTGCTTCTCCTCTGATGCTGAGGACAGTTAATAAGAATTAAGAGTGTATTTTTTAATGTGATAAGTGTTTGCTCTGAGTGAAATGGAGTAGGCTACCAGAAAGATTTCAGTAAGACCATGCAGCAGCGATAAAAATATATCATTACTGGGATGGTGATGCTGGAGCAAAATGCTGTATTGTCTCATCTCTCACCTGAACCTCCTTCCAGAGCCAAAATGCAGGGTGGGTTTTGCTGCCAAGACACAGCACCTGTAGTACACCTGTGCTCCTGCCAAAGCAAATGCCTCTGTTCTGTGATGGGGGCCAGCTTCAAACCAACGCAAGTGTAAAATCACTGCATTGTGATGATGGTTTAACTTGTCAGCAGATGTGGTGCCTGACCAGGCTGAGATTTTTTCTTTCTTTATGTGTCACCTGTAGAGAGCCTGCTGTTTGCATAGAAAATCCTTGGCCTAAGGAGCTGGAAACCTGTTAGACCTATAGTATAGTATCAGAAAGAAAATGTCTTAGGAGCACTACATATGTCAACTGTAAGAGATAAGCAGTTGTACTATAATTAACCTCTTATTTTTTCCAACATGAGAACATAGAGTCCTGAGCTGTTGATCAAGACTGCTGTTCGAGGCACTGAGCTGCAAGATGGCTTTTCCACAAGCCACTTGCAAGGGAAGCAATCGGTTCCTTTTCAATGTCTTACTTGTGGGAGATAGTTTTGGTGTTGCTGTGGTCATCTGTCATCCTTTATAATTGATTTACTCTAGTAATATTGGTGTATAGGACATAGAGAAATGAAGGTGGGTGAAAACATTCAGTGCTGATAAAGTAGATGAAAGTATTGTCTTAAAGTTGGCTGTGAAGAAAGGGTCTTAATTTTTGTACCTTCTGGAGGGGGCAAGCTCCCTCAATGTATAGGGGTATCTGGGGGGTTTTTCCTACTGTTTAAATTCTTCATTATGTGTGTACGTGACTTCTGGGTAGGAGTAAATGAATGTTGGCTCAGGTGGGACTGAAAATAACATTTGTTATGGAAGGAGATGGAGAGAGGGAGTCTTCCAGCTCAGCCTCGAATAAATCAGTCCTCTCGCCCCTCCATCCAGGCTGCTTCTTGGTGGCTGCCTTTTATCCAGCTAGTGCAGCGTGTTTCTGTTTAAATGATCTCTTCTGAAAGGTCCCAGAGGAAAGGGCTGCTTATTCCATGCAAGGAGAATGGTATATGGCACAGCTCATTGTTGTGTGCCCTGCTGCAAGTGCATAAATATGAAACAGCTCATGGGCAATGCTGCAGTGGGGCTGGTGTCCCCTTCACACCCCTCTCCCTCTCCTGAAGGCTCCTCTCCATCTTCCTTCCTTTCCAGCTTTCATTTCTTTGGTGATGGAGAGCAGGAGCCATTTGGGTGTGAGATCCTGAGGGCTTGATGTTGCAGCAGCGTTTTTCAGGGGAAGGTGGATGTAGTTAATTCTTGTTCTGATAGCTGACTGACCACTGTGGTGCATGTGTGGGTGTGTACATATATATATATATGTATGTATATGTACATAAATACACATGCCTTCTTAGTGGTGCTCCCTGTCCCCAGTGCATGTTGCTAGGAAGGAGGCAGAAAATGGTCAATTTTGTTCTTTTAACTACATATCATTGCAAGGCAGTTGTGGGCTGGCCCCAGGCAGGTGACCCAGCTCACTAAGCAGTCCTGAGGCACAAAAGCAGCTTCTTTATCCCACATCAGAGTGATCCAGTGCTTGGAAGTAGCAATACTGTTATGCTCTGGGCAGCCCTGTAGTGAAATTAGGGTTTTAGGGTCAGAGTGCTGCTTTGGAGGCACCAATGCCCTGGGAAAGCAGGGGGAACAGAGGGAATCTCAGAGCATCCCCCTCCCCCTTTCCCCAGGAGAAGAGGCCCCCATCTGCTGCAGATGGATGTATCCCCATTGCCTAGTTGATGTGCACATGTCTACACCAGGGCTGTTCATCCTGGGTACAACGAGGGTGACCTTATTTGGAACAACCCCAGTTTGGCTCTGGGTAACATCCCTGATCCCATAGAATCCTGGGGTAAGGTCTGGGCTGAGTCGAGCCACTACAGATGCATGTATTATTGTTGGTCATGAAGCAAACACATAGGGAATGGTACACAGAGTGAATTTAACTCAGAGAAGCACGTGTGGAAAGATTCCTGATGACTGCAGTGAGCTTACCTCACATTAGAAACCCATCCTGCCATCCCTGCTCCTCCTGCAGTGGGGCTGCTGCCCTCAATGGTGGATTTGTGCCTTCAGAAAGCTTCCTCGCTTCTTGAAAACAAACAAAACTCTTTTGGGGCTTTCAAAGGGCTGTTTAAAGGAGCCCCAGGAGAATAACTGATTGTGGATTCAGAATGATGAAGTGGTTTGTGGAATGGTGAAATATAGAGGCAAATGCAGGAGAACTCCACTTTGCAATTTGTCAGCTTCTCTAAACCCTGTAACGGATTGTGCCCCCCCCTCCGTCTCTTCTCACCTCTCCAATAGGAAATTAACTGATGCTATCACTAAAGAAATTGTTTTTGCCTCACAAAGTAAAATTGATACTATAAAAACCCGCCAGCAGTGTCTCCTCCTCCTTCTACATGAAGACAAATCCTTCCTGTCACCTACTGAAATGGAAAGATAAAGGCTGAGCTTTAATAAAGAAGCTCTAAGCATAAAGTGTAGAAGGAGGGAGCGGGCACAGCATGGGGAACACTCCACAGCATCAGGTGTGATGCTGAGGGATGTTGTAAGTGTCCAAATGCAACTGTGGGCCAGGGCCCTCCCATCTGTTTAATACATTTGCCACAGGCAGGTTTGGGCCTCTGAGCTCCAATGTCTCCAAGAGTTTGTGCTGGATTTTGTGCTGGTTTTGGTGCAAAAGTGTCTGTCTTTGCTCTGTTCAGGTTCTTAGGCTTGCTTGTTTGGACTTTTTAAATCTAATTGAACACACAAGAGAATTAGACATAATTTGTTGGGTGACAAAGGGATGCACAGGTTATGGCATGTGTCAGAGACCTGAATATCAGGAATCTGCTGCCAGATTGGTGCTTCAGTAGGAGCTGCATTCATTCTTTGTGGGATGAGTTTTCTGTTGGAAACCTCTTCTGCCAAACCACAGGGACAGGACTGTCTGTGAGTTTCTTTGCAGCTATCCCCATCCATCCTGCATGTTCCTCATCTGCTCTTTCATGGATAAACAATTGCTTTGCTCTGGCATCACTAGGAGCCATCAGCTAGTTTGTAAACCCTGTCCTTCCTTCTTCCAGGGGATATCAGAAACCTGCTCAAGTGGATCAAACAGAATCTGTTGAAAGAGCGACCAGAGTTATTTATGCAGGGGGAATCTGTGTAAGTACAACTGTTTGAAATCCTCCTTGGGTTTCTCTGTTCCCCAGTTTGGGGAATTTTTCCTCTGGGGCAGATTTCCTATTGAGTAAGTCGATGACCATGAAAACACAGGATTTGCTTAAGTGATAGTGGGAGGTATCCCACCCATACCTTGCATTGTCCATAGAGAGCATCTTTTGCAGCCCTCACCTCAAATCTTTAAACATTAAACATGAAGCAGTGCCATTTATACTTTCTCTTCATTACCACTTGGAACAGAGCAGCACCTGCATCCTCAATTCCAGGAGTTTTAGCAGGTCTGTCTGTTCCCTGCTGACATCACTGGGACTGAAGCAGTCATTCTGAGAAATGCCAACAAATACTTCTTCTGGGAAATGTATTTTTATTATCAAAATGGGGCCAGTCTCATGGAGGGTGGGGTAGGAAAAAAAAAGGAAGGCAAGAGAAATGGAGCAGAGTGAGCTGTGCAAGCCATTCCTGACTGCGGGGTGGCGCTGGGGGTGTTTAACATTCGTCATGGATCTTTGTGAGCTGAAGCATGTGCCAGGTCCCCTGGTAACAGGAGAGACAATTGCAGGACACAGAAGATCAAAGAGGGGGAATCCCTTTGCTCAGAATCAGGGCTTGGAGTGGATCCCAGGTGTTTAGTGCCTCTGGTAGGGGCACCGGAATGGCTTTCCCTACCTTCCCACTGAGCTCTCTGTGCTCGACTGTCGTGCGTGGGTTTTAATTACCTGGCTTTTCTGCATCGTATGGAAATGCAGTCATCCTGGAGCATCCTCAGGAACGGTGCCTTTCCATTCAAATGAGCTCTGGGATTGCTCCTGCATCCCCTTTATTTGATCTAGAAAGGGCACAGACTGTACCTGTTTCCACCTCCATGCTAGGATCCCTTTTTTGGCTTTATAGGCAGTCTGCTTATGATCTGTGCTGTGACATCCCTTGTTCTTAACTATTTGTGGAGTTTTTTAGAAACCCTGTATCCTAATTATTTCTCTCTGTTCTGCAGGAGGCCAGGAATTTTGGTGCTCATCAACGAGGCAGACTGGGAACTAATGGTCTGTACTCCTGCAGTTTGACTTTCTTTGTTGAAAATATTGCTCTCTCTGTTCTGTGGTTGCTCTCACAGAAGCTATTTCTGATTCTTGCCCCAAGCGAAGCATCTCATATTTGAGGGGGAAGGGGCAGGCTGGAATTTATCTCCTGTACTGTGGTTGTTCAAAAGCCTGGAGCTTCTCTCTAACCTGCTGAGTCTCATCAGCCAGACAGGGTCTGAAGAGAGATCAGCCTTTTTCCCTGGTTTCTGGCCCTGGGTTTTGCACCCCTGGCTGCTGGCAGGTCCCCCCATATGTGGGGTGACAGCATGGGGGACAGCTGGGACCTTCAGGCCCTCCACAGAACCACCTTCCCTGAAGTCAGGTGGTGCCTGGCAGGTAAAAGGCCACAAGGAGATTTCAACTCAAACAGGCACCTGGTAAATGTCGTCCCTTCTCAGACCACTGTTGGGCTCAGACAACAAACAGCCCCTCACCATTTCCCTGCCTCAGGCAACCACCTGTTCTGTCAAAACCCTGGTCCAGAAAGCAATGTGGGGTAATGAGCATCAGCACTGTGGCTGATCTCTCATCTTTACTTCTGTTATGATGAAAACATCAGTCTGTCCCCTTCTGCTCTCCCTAATACTCACCATCTTTTTATGAGCTGTTTTCTCTTTGCAGCTTGTATTTGGAAATGACATTTGAACAATTTTCCCATTTTTTTTTTCTTGACCTGCAGGGTGAGCTGGATTATAAACTCCAAGACCAGGATAATGTGCTTTTCATCTCAACATTGCACGGCGGGTGAACTCCTGAAAAAATAAGAGGATGTAAATCCAAATCCCTGGGAACAAAATCCCAAACAAAAACCTTAACCCACCCAAACCTCTCTTGAACTGCCTGTGTCCAGTCTCTGCATCTTTCCACTGCGTTCACTTGTTCTAGACATCCAAATAAAGCCCCGCCAGCCTGCAGCCTTCTGTCTACCACAACAGCATCCATCTTTTGGTCCTCATTTCACCTCTCCTGACTGCATGTCCAGGTACCCTAACAATCAGAGAGCACCTCAGCATGCAGGACTTTGTTTTTCTCTGACAGTAGGAAGAGGGGTGCTGAACCCTGAATAGGATAACATCTTAACATGCAGTGAGTTGTTCTGGTGCTGGGAACCAGGATTCTTTTAACACAGTGCTTAATGTTGGTACAGTCTCTGCACCAGCCATGGGAAGGGTGCGAAAGTGGAAGGAAACAAAAGGTGGCTTGGCTAGCTTTTCCATGGGGTGGCAAACATGACAGCTCCAGAGCTCTCGGAAGTGACTTTCACCTTGTCATGGTATTTATTTATGGGGAGCAGGAGAGAAACAGGATTTTAGGGTTTTGTATATTTGATCCCTCATGCTGCTTTCGTACCAGAGCTGAGGCAGGGTGAAGTACTGGTCCATGAATAATGTCAATTTATAATGATTTGGTTGGAGGGGAAACAAACCATCACCTGGCCTGAGACAGCACAGAGTGATCAGGGCAGCAAATGATCTTTCTGTCACCATGATAGAATTGATCAGGCTGCACTGCATTCTGTGCAGGTGGGAGCTGCAGTCTGACTGGAGAAGGACTGGGGCTGGAGATGCACAGATAAAGTGCCAAGACCTAGAGAGCCAGAGGCTTTTAACCCTTTGTATTAGTAGGAGGGAGAGATTTCTTGCTGTGTCCCGTGAGGAAGTCCTGTGAGCATTGTGGTGTTGGCTTTCCAGAGGTTTCCTTGGAAAGACAGCCTGGCCCCTGCCAGCCAGGAGGCTACGGTGAGAGCAGAGTGATGGGCTCAGAGAGGATAGATAGCATTGGCACCAACAGGTCTGAAACATGCTGCATGAGCTTCCAGGAGTGCCTGACCAGGATTGTCCTCCTGTGCTCCCCCCTGCCCTGCTCACCTGTTTTGGCACGGGTCCAGCAGCATGCAGAGGTCCCTGGCAGCAGCTCCCGCCTGAGCCGCGGCTGTCGTGGAGCAGAGGGTGCTCAGTCAGTGCCTCTCAGAGCTGATCTGCACCATGTACTGCTCTAAAAGCCCTCGATCTTCAGGAGCTGCTGAGGAGGTGGGGAGCAGCTGGAGCACCAGCCCAGCTCAGGCAGCCTGGCCCAACACTCGGAGTGCTGCGCGCAAGGAGCCTCTCTCGCGGCGCCTGACGAGGAACTCCTCTGTCTGATGCAGAGAGCGATTCCCTCAGCTGACTTCTCCACTGACTCCTCTCTCATGTCTACCCCTCCACAACCTGCATAACTAAAAGCACCTGCAGCCTACGATCCTCCTGCATCTGAGGAGCCCCAACTTCAGCCCACTGCTGGTGACAAACTAATATTCAGCCTTTTCCAAATCCAGCCGCAGCAACTTGAGTCCTGCTCACACCATTTGTAAATGACACAGATGGGCCAAAGGCTCTTCTCTGTCCCTTAGCTTAGCTGGGCTGGGACAGCGGAAGGGAATTCCAGGTGGTGGTAGGAGCTGGCTGAAAAACAAGGAACCTGAGTGGCGTGCAGATTGAAACGGACTGAAACAAAATGGGAAAAAGCAGGTTGATCTTCAGCACTGCTGCTTGCCCTTCCTCTACTCTGCCTCTGTGCCTTAGGCTGGGCTCGTCTGTTCTCATCCCCCCCAGCTGTTTGCTCAGATAAGATGGGGTCCTTCCCCAGGAGCTGTTATTCCCCTTGATAGTGCAGGTAGACCCAGGTGGCTTAGCTCCTGCTGTAGTAAAAGCTGTCAATCACTGCTAAAAAAAAAGCTAGAAATGGGAAGATGAAGGAAGCCAGGGGGGTGGAGAAGGGTACAGCAAAATTCTGTAACAACAAGAGCAACAAAAAGTTTCTGAAATAAAAGCCTTTTAAAACATTCTACCCCTCCAGCTTTGTCCTAGATAGGCTCTTGGTGAAATTCTGCTCGGATCTTGTAATGCTTCTCTCCTCCTCCTGGGTTTCCTTGGCAGCCCCGGCCGAGCCGTTTGGCTGGTGGATTCATAAAGCCTCTCTGTTAGAACGAGCCTTCCTCCGGCCGCCGTTCCGCGGGGGCTGCTCTGTTCCGAGGGACTCCCCGAGCCCCGCCGCGGCAGTGAGGGCCGTGCCCGGTGCCCGGTACCGCTCTCTGCCCGGTGCCCGAGCGGCGGGGCCGATTCTCGGCCCGACGGAGACCCAGCGCAGTCGGAGCGGCCTCCGTGTGCCCGGGGCCAGCCGGGGCTGCGGCAAGAGGACCAGAAGAGTGTCCCGGTGCAGGGGGCCGGCTGCACGGCGAAACACGAAATGAAATGAATTAAATTAAGCCGCAATGTTAAAATAGATAGATAAATAAATAAACGTAAGAAGGATAAACTGGGATGGAGACGAAGGGCCGAAGTGCCCGCCCGCCGCGGCCGGCTGCGGCTCCACCGTCCCCGGCAAAGCGCCGGTGCCCGAGCTCGGCCCCTCCGTCCCTGCCCGGTCGGGGCTGGCCGTCCCGGTGATGACCCGGCCAGTGTTTGACGCAGTGAGACCGAGCACCCTCGGCCGCGCCGGGCAGAGCGGGGCCGCCGCTGGTGTTTCCTTAGTTTCCCTAAAATCCTGGCCCCGACCCCCGGGACGCAGCTGGGAGCGGTTACCTGCCGTACCCCGGGCCCGGGGAAGGTCCGTCCTCTGTCCTGTGCCCCGGGAATCGTCCTGGAGCCCCGCCAGAGGAGGTGAAACCTCTGCTACAGATGTCCAGACACAATTCTTGGTTCGTACGGCTCCATCGCACAAGAATTGCGTTTGGACAATCAGGAGCAGAGACTCCCATCCCGGGCTCGCGGGATCTTCCAGGGTGAATCCGGCTGGAGCCTGGAAAAGAAGGACACACGGGCCCTGAGCCGGCTCCCGCCGCCCTCTCTCCCGTTTCCCGGCCTCGCCGAGCCGCTGCTCCAGCCCCGACAAGTTTCGAGCGCAGCCGCGGCGTTTCGCATCCCGGATTCTATTTAATGGCACCGCGAGGAGTTTAATTTTTATCTACTCATTTCTTACTTCCCCCCACCCCACTCAAAAAATTAAAAAAAAAAAAAAAAAAAAAAAAAAAGCAGTCCTATTAAAAAAAACCAAAAACACAAACAAACAAAAAACCTACAAAAAACCAACCAACCAACCAAAAAAATAAAGAATAAAAAGAAAAAATCAAACATTAAAAAATTATTAAAATTTATAAAGACAGAAAAAAAGAAACGAACAAGAAAAAAAAGATAGAAAACGAAACCCGACGATCCATCCCTGCCGGAGCAGCCCCGGTGGAGCGGGGGCTCGGTGCGCCGGGGCTGGTCGCGGCGGGGCTCGGTGCCTCCGGCAGCCGCGGGAGTAATGCTGCGGGCACAGACCCCGGCCCCGCGCTGCAGCCTTGGAGAATCCACCAATTCCCAGCGGATCGCCCTCAAAATTCGTGCACTTTGAACAAATCTCCGAAATTTATAAATGACCGCTGGGGGGGAAATACTCATAATAATAATAATAATAAAAATAAAAATAAAAATAAAAGAAAAGAGATGAAAAATCCAGGCTTCTTCCCCAGCCCCTCCTCACCGACCGGCGCCCACGAAGTTGGGAACAAATCCCCCCTCTCCAGCCAGGGAAAATCCCGGCCCGTTGCCGGCGCTTCCCCCGCCGATGCCGGTGCCGGTGGCTGTGGCCGCTCCGCGGCGGGGCCGGGCAGGTCGCCTGGAGAGAAGGCTGGGGGCTGCGGGCGAGCGGCGGACCCCTGGCTGCCCGAGCCGCCCTCGGCCCCGGCGGCCCACGGGGCTCCGAGTTTCCACGGGGCGCGGAAAGTGCGTCCCGCGGGGGCGGAGCGGGCGGCCCCCGCGGCTCGGCGGGGCACAGCGGCGGGGCTCCCGTGGCACCTGCTGCCGGCCCCGAGCCCGGCCGAGCCGCCGCGGCTCTGCCCCGCTTCCTCCACGCCGTATCCACCCGGGAGGGTCCCAAATCCGCCCGGGAGGGATGCGCACACCGGGGCTCTGCGGGCTGCGCCGGGGCCGAGCAGGGCTTTTAGTTGAACGGCACAACAATAAATGTGTTGCAGAGCCGGCGAGAAAAGAATGGGGATGACCTTCAATTGGTACTGGATTTGAATAACACCACGGGGTGATAAATGCCCATTGTGTTTTAGGAGTAATGAATCTCCACTGTCTCTATAGCACAGAAACAGCAGCTGCAACCTGGAGCCAGCCATCTCTTAAAGACACAGCTCCCAAACGCCGGCTCCGGTCCGGCCCGCAGCCGCCGCACCGCTGGGCCTGGGGCGCGGGGTGCGCTCTGCCCCGGGGGCTCTGCGCCCATCCCCGGCACGGCCGCCGTTGGCCCCACTCCGGGTTGTGGGGATCCCCTCCAAGCCGCCGGGCAGAGCTGGGTCTGGGGTCCCCTGCCATCCACTCGGCCCCCCTTGGAGACCCCCTCCGTTCTGCTGCCGCGGGAGTGACACTGCCCGGGTACCCCGTGGGGTATGGGGTCACCTGCACCCCAACTCGGCCCCCCAGCAGCAGGGAAAGTGCTGGGGATAAATAATGCTCATTGTTTTCCCCTAATGAATATTACCGAGGTGCCAGGCCGGCAGCTGCGGGCTCCGGCCGGAGGAGCGGGGACATCGCCTGACTCTCCCCGCCCGGGGACCCCCCAGCTCCAACCCGACGAAGGTCCCCACAGTCAAAGGGAAGAGCATGGAGGTGCCTGGCGCCTTCTCCACTGCTGCCTGCCACCACCCTGGGTGTCAGAGAGGTCCCTGGGCAGAACTGGACGGGAGCCTGGAAGGGTGTGCTGCAGAGGTCCCCACTGTCCTCACCCTCCCTCGTGTCCTCACACAGGGACTGGGCACGCAGGGAGAAGGATTGGTGAGTGCTGTGACAGAAACTCTTACAGCCCCGGGGATGCTGGGGCAGCCCAGGCCCATGGAGCTGCAGTGTGACCCCAGTCTCTGTCCCCAACCCTTAGCAGTGTCCCCTGCCTTAGGCCTCGCCCCTAGAGCCCAGGGACATTGTCAGAGACTGTCAGGCCCAAACCCTGAGCAGAGACCAAGAGGGCAGGGATCCGCGACTGGAGATTGCTCTCCCACAGTCTCATTCCCTCCCTGGGAGGTTTTGCCCACCCTGAAGGGGCATGAAGGTGTCCCAGGTCTTGGGGACGGCCACACTCTCACAGCCCCTTCCCCATGGGCCAGGGCCAGGGAGATGCCCAGTCCTGCCACAGCCATGTGCCTCCCTTAGAAGGGTTCCTCTGCGTCCTGACACATCCCTGCCAGCGCTAGTAGCAATAAACCCACTTCCTACGAGTGTGAAAACCAAAAGAAAGCCAGCATTTAATAAAAAGAAAAAAGAGCAGCAGCAGCTGAAGGCCCCTGAGCTGGGTTGCAGCCATTGCTTGGGACTGGACACTCGTTGGGAAGCAGGAACCATCTGAGGGAAGCCCCTGTTGCTGCACCGGGTGTTCTGGCATTGTTTTAGCCCCGGACCTGACGGCCTTTTAACTTGTTTTAATTCCTAACACTTCTCAGCACCACCTTCTTTTTCTTTTTTTTTTTTTTTTTTCAAAGTCTCTTTCCCAAATCTCAGCCGAGTTAATGAAGTTATGTGATCCTATAAATGTTAATTGTCTAAACTTTTTTTTTTTTCTTTTTTTTTTTCTTTTTTTTTTTTTTTTTTTTTTTTTTTTTTTTTTTTTTTTTTTTTTTTATCTCTCTCCTCCTTGCTGCTTTCTGCTCCACTTGTAATAAAGAAAATATCTTGGCTGGTCTTAGCCAGTTGCTTGGCAACCTCAATAGAAAAAAAGAGAACAGAATGTAACCAATCCTGAGACAACCGAAAGATTTTGGTGACATGTGACCTCTCGGAAAAGGGCAGCCTTAAACTGTCCCTTCTGTCCTTTGCTCTGACCATTAGGGTCTCTTGCCCTCCCCCCCCCTCGGTTCCTTACACCAATAAATATGGATTAGTGAAATACTTTTTCCCACACTGATGAAAAGCCGGGATTGATCTTTCCACCTCCTTTATCTACCAACCTGACAAGTTTTTAAACAAAATTAAGAGGGAAGAGGCGAAAGGAGCCATCCCAGGTTGGGCGGCCGGGGACGGATGCTGCCCCGCCGTGGGGACGGGGGGGTCCCCGACGGGGCGCTGGCGCCGGCTGTGCCGGGCTGCTCCGCTCCGCCGCCGGCCGCTCCCGCTCTCCGTGTGCTGGGGAGCCTCTTGCGTGGCACCAGCGAGTTAAGAAATAAAACGTAGCGCTGCTAACCCAAAAGGGAAAAAAAAAATCAAAGCCTTGGCCAAGCCCTGCGCTTCTTCGAAGGGCGCCTGTGTGTCCTGGGGAGACCTGTCCCTGCTCCTCACGGCGGAGCCCCAGCGTTCGGGGAAGTTGTCTGCAAATCTCATCCTAGGGAAAAAAAAAAAAAACCAGCTAAAAACAGAAAAACCCAACAAACACACAACATGATGTCATTGGCTTTCTGCTGTATCCCGCCGTCGCCCCTCCACCTGCCGCGGGGCTCTGCTTGGCCGTGAGCCTCAGCACGGCCACGAAGCCTCGGCACGACGGTCAGCCTGGGCACAGCCCTGAGCCTCGGCACGGTGGTCGGGGCTCGGGCTCCCGCCCTCCCAGCAGCCCGCCGGCTTTCCCAGGCTGCCGGTGCAATGAATGCCTCTTTCACCAGCAGTTCCCCACTTCCCCAAAGAGCATCACCTTGCCAGCTCCCTTCCTCCCACCAGCTGCCAGGAAAAAAATTCGGGCAAGGACAGGGAGCGAGAGCAAAACCAATGAACTTGTTTCCAGCTTTTCCTTCGGATCAGCCCTCCAGCACCGGGAGAAAAACATTTCTCCTGCAAAAAGCTCCTCCTTGCAGTCTCCAATCCCGTCGTCACTGGGACACTGGCTGGAGACAAGGGTTCAGCTCGGCAGCAGAGGACACTGTAAGTTGTCTGCTTAAAGAGTTTCCTGGGTTTTCTTTTTTTTTCTTTTTTTTTCTTTTTTTTTTTTTTTTTTTTTTTTTTGTGGGGCGGTTTAGGTGCCACGCTTTAGGGGCTGAGACCCACAAGGATGGAGGAGGAGGGCCGGACAGGGGGCAGTTGTAAATAGGCGGGGTTGTGGTGGGCGCAGGCTGCGAGGTGTGGGCAGGGTGGGCATGGCGCAGTGCCCGTGCCGGCGGTGGCCGGTGGTGCTGGGTGCCGGCAGCCCCGGGTTGCACAAAGACCTTTTGAGCTCCTCACAGAGGAGCTGCTGATCCCTCGCCGGCCCTCGGAACCGGGAATGGCCACTGCAGAGGAGAATGGAACCCTGGACACCCGGGAGGGCTGACAGGGAGAGGAGCTCAGGGCTCTGGGTCTGTGTGTCCCGCAGGTCAGGGACAGCTGCCCATGGAGGGGGTCTGGCCCCGGTCTGAGCCCTGAACCATGGGATGCCCAAAGCATGGGCTGGTCCCCGGCCAGCCCCACTGGACTGGCGAACTGTGGAGAGCAGGGGGTGCCCCAGCCATCCCACGTGGGGATGGGGACTCACTCCCTCCCGCCATGGGTCATGGTGACATCCACGAAGCCACCAGACTGTTGTCTCCAGGGTGGCCGCAGGAAAGGCTGCAGTACGGACTGGGGTGAAGAGGCAGGTGGGACCAAATGGGATCCAGTGGCACCTGCTGGCACCCGATGGGCCCCGGTGGGCCCTGGCAGCCCTGCTGCCGAGGGCGGCTGGCCAGGCACAATACCACGGCCCCTCTCCTGAGCCGCCGCCGAAGCCCTTTTCCCAGCGTCGAGCGCCTTTGTCTCGCCTTTGTGATGGAAAGAGCCCCCCCCTCCTAAATCACTGCCCTGACACCCCCATTGTCTCCTTCCCGGGGAGGTTTGAAACTTCCCCCCCCCTCCCCTCGAGGTCAGGAATGTGGCCGGTTTCTATTGGGACGGAGGAGCAGGGCTGGGTGGGGGGCTGCGGGGTCACGCCGGCTCGGCGGGTCAACTCGAAAACAAAACCTTTTGAAATACCTACTCTCCATCACTGCCAACATTGTCCCCTGCCAGCGGGGGCCTGGCACGGCCCCTCGACGCCTTCCAGCCCGGCCGCTGCCCACCCCAGCGGTCAGCAGCTGGGGGGGTGGGGGGACAGAAGGGTATTGTGCCGAAGGGGACAGCTTTGTTTTCGGTCACAGCTGCCCCGGCTTGGGACGGGACCGACCGTCAGCTCCACTGGGGGGAGAGGAGGGAGGGGACGGAGGGGATGGGAGTGCACCGGTCAGCACATCTCAGGGGGAACCTGGTCAGTCGGGTACCCCTCTGTCACTGTCCCTCTGAGAGGTGGCGTTGTGAGGGACAGAGGGCAGCTCCCTGCTGTCCCTGTAGTGAAGCATCAGGGTGTGCAGCGACTCCTTGCCCACTGACAGTCTAGCACTGGCTTCCTGCCTCAGTTTCCCCTTGCTGCAGGAGGTGTCCCTCTGCCCACTGACAGGTGCCTGGAGACACCCTTGACACCCAGAGCCAGGACCCTGCTGACCCTGATGCCAAAAGGTGTGGTCCAGACTAGGGAGAAAAGGGACCATTCTGAGGCTGAACCAGCTGTGCCACCCAGGATTTGGCCACTGCAGGGCTTGAATGTATCTCCAAGGATGGCAGTGTCTTGCAGGTGGAGTGGAGCATGGACTTGCCTTCCTGCTCCCAGCAGGACATGAAGAAGGACCCCCAGGAAGCCTTCACACTCTCAGAATTTCACAGTTCACCTGGAAGACCCCAGCTGGTCTCCCAATGTGTTGAGATTTGGGGGACACTGGCAGTGTGTCACTGCCCCATTTACAGTGGCACAAATCTCCCTTTCCCCACAGCCAGGATGAGAATGCTGATCCCATCAGCCTCCAGCTCCTCTGTCACAACATCTCTTGGGTGGGCCAAAATCCCCCAGGTGGCCAAAATCCCTCCCAGGATGACCAAAATCCCTCCAGGATGGCGTAAATTCCCCTGTATTTTTCTGAGTGGGAAGATCTGTAGGTTTTGCTCATTGCCAAAGCAGCCTGCAAGGAGGAAAGTGGAGCAGCGCCCATGGATGTGATGGGTTTAGCAGAGACCTGGAAGGAAAAACCCAGCTGAGAGGGGAGCACTGGCCTCCTGAGCTACCCAAGAGCTGGGAGGTGGTGAAAACATCTGGAACAGCTGGAATGGTGCAGGATGAGGGGCTTGCATAGCAGGGGCTACGGTGGATTCACAGGCACTCCCTTGGTTCCAGAGTTCCCCCTGGACAGGAACTTGTCGGGAGGCTGAGAAGCAGGGGGAAGGGCTCTGTGCCTCAGTTTCCCCAGCAGGAAACTGCTGATCTTTGAGGCTGGGTAAGTCAGGGGAGGTCTGCAGAAGGCATGTCTGAAGGGGAAAGCATCACTTGGGCAGTATCTCAGTGTGGGAATGGGGACTCTTGGGAGTACCATGGACTTTGGGTCCCCAGGACATTTTTTTCTTGTGAAAAAAAGATTAATACAAATTCTTTGTTGACCGAGGGACTTGTACTGATCTCAGCCATGTACACACACACACACACACACACAGAGAATCTCTGCATTTATAGATACATCTGTATATATATACACACATCTTTATATATTTGCCTTTTGAAACCAAGGTTGAGTCTTTTAAAGAAGAAAAATATGACGTTTGAGGAAACTGGAGCTTTTCAAAAGCTTTGCTGAAAATCCCAGAAAATTTCAAGGAAGGGGTGGAGAGGGGTGGGAGGTAACCAAAATCCTCATCCCTGGGTCCAAAAGCAACTTTTTCCTGTCAAAAAAAGAAAACATACTCCTGTAAACATTGTGCAGTGCTGCTCCTGCCTGGAGCCTGGGGATGAGATGGTGGTTTTCCAAGCAAGATGCTTACAGGCCTGACACTGGTTCTGTATTGCAGATATCACCATGAATGCATGGAGCTGTGAGGATGTCCTGAGCCCCATGGGGACACCCTGAGCCCTGTGGGGACCTGCCACCTGCTCCAGTCCCACTCCTGGGGCACAGGAGCTGTCACAGCCCTGTGTTAGCTGCGTTAGCAGATGGAGATGCTGAGCCACAGCAGGGAGCTGGGTGGGTCGTCACCCTGAGGACCACACAGCAAGTGCCCTGACAGGTATCTCCATGTCACCCTTCTCCCCGGGCTCACCCATGGTTGTTCTTCCCTTGTATGCCCAAAACTGCTTGGTTTTGCCCAAAACCCGGGTGCCACTTGGCTCTTGGTGGGCTCTGAGGGTCTATCATGAGCCTGGCAGCAGTCAGGATGTGAGGGGAAGGTGGATTGCAAAGACAGGGACAATTCTGACCCCAGCTGAGCTTGGGAGGACAGGCACAGGGTACTCTTGTCCCTCTACCAGTCCCAGTTTGTGTGCAGCACATTTCACTGGCCTGTGCCTCAGTTTCACTATGTCACAGTGGTGGCCTCCCTTCCTCTGCCTGCTTTGGGGGTGATGGGGCTGTGGGAAGGGCAGTCTCTCCCTCTCTTCCTCTGCTCTGGAGCCCACGGCCAGGGTGTGTTGGTGAGGGCTGTACCAGGGCCATGGGGCCATGGCTGTGCTTGGGTGGCTGAGCTGTGTGGGGTGCGAGGGGAAGGGCAGGTCCAACTGTGACCCTGAGAGACAATACAGGGGTGGAGGGATGTGGGGATATCAGGATGAAGAAAAGAAGGAATGCAGGCATGAAGGCTTGAAGAGGTGAAGAAAAGGGATGCAGGCATGGAGAAGAGCAGGGATGAAAGAATGGAGGGGTGAAGAGATGTGGGGATCAGGGATATAGGGATGATGGGACGCAGGGATGAAGAAAGACAGGGAGAGAGGGTTGTGAGGGTCAGATCCAGTTCGGACAGACCCCAGGCTCCCCTCCAAGCGCTGGTACGGGCGGTGCGGCGGCGCCGGGAGGTGGCAGCAGCGGCCGAGAGCGGGGCGGCGGTGAGGGGGCGGTACCGGAGGGGGTGTCCCCGGGGAACGGGGGGGCCGTGGGCTCCGTGGGCATCCCCACTATTCTGCGGCCCTGGCTCCGCCTTCATCCCCTCCTGGGCTGCGGGGCCGTGCTGCAGGGATGCAGGGCTGTCCCTCTTTCAGCCTTCCCGAGGGTATGCACGTGTGGAATCCTGACACTAACACCAGTGGGTCCGGCTGTGCTGGGCTCTCGGGCGCCTGCCCCTTCCCGTAATTCCTCCATGGCTGGGAATTCCCGGCTGCGCCGGCGCCGAGCCCTTCCCGAAATACTTGCCCGAGCCGGGGTTGTAAACAGCATTTTCTCTCCTTGCAGTCGCTGCCGGGTCCTGCGGGTTCCTCGCCCTCCCTTTTGCCTCCTTCAGGTGTTCCTGGATTGTTCTGCTGCACGCTGATACCTGGCCGGGGGCACACAGGGAGCCAGCGACAGCAGTCGCCTGTGGCACCCGTCACCCTGATGCGGGTGGGCACAGGTTTGTCACCCACCCGTCCCTCACCAGGGCTCTGGTGCCCGGCATTACTGGCGGGGAGCACGGAGTTACTGCCCTGCAGGATGTGACCACCTCCAGGCCTGAGCTTGCTCTGGGAGCTGACACAGTTGTATTTATGGATTGGGTGGAAAACCAGAAGGCTTGGTCAAACTTCCCACAGGCCCCGGGCCTGCCCCTGCCCGCGGCTCCTACACGTCACAGACACGCCCGTGGGCCTGCGAATGGTCAGCCATGGAGGACAGCCCGGGTGGGACACGGCTCAGTGGGGTGGGCTGCCGTGGTGAGGACGGCAGCCGTGAGCCCACTCAGCCACCGCTCGCCATACAAGCCCCCTTCAGCCACAAGCTTCTCTGGCCATGAGCCCCTTGTCCATGAGACCCCCGGCGATGATGCCCCGTGCAACCAGCGCCCTTGGCCATATTC
This sequence comes from Certhia americana, assembly GCA_018697195.1. Lineage (NCBI taxonomy): Eukaryota > Metazoa > Chordata > Aves > Passeriformes > Certhiidae > Certhia > Certhia americana. The sequence goes on from CM031872.1 coordinate 5,855,873, forward strand.
CCCCAAAACATGAGCCCCCCCCATCCCATTGCCCACCCACCCACGCCGTGCAGGCACCGTGGGGACCCAACCGTGCGCTGGCGAGGGGCACATGGGGATGCCCTGGAGCATCCTCGGGGATGGGGGTCGCGGGGTGTCCCCCGGTCTCTCGCCTCCAGCCGTGGGCTATGCGGGGCTATGCACTGATGTCGACTCTACTTAAGGAAACACGACCCAGACTGGGCTCCCGGGGTTTGCGGCGGCGGCGGGGCCGGGCCGGGGGCGGGGGCGGGGGGTGCGCTGAGCGCGGCGGGTCCCCGCCCGCCCCTTCCCCGCCCGCCGCCTCCGCCATGGGCGCCGCGGGGCCGTTCTGTGCCCTCCTCCTGCTGCTGGCCACCAAGACCGGCACCGGCACCGGCACCGGGCAAACCCCACCGCGCCTGGTACTTGCCCTCCTAGCCCGAAACGCGCAGCACTCGCTGCCGCACTGTCTGGGAGCCCTGGAGCGCTTGGACTATCCTGCGGGCAGCATCGCCCTGTGGTGAGGGAGCGGGACCCCCGCGGGGAACCGGACGCCGGGGGGAGCGAGCACCCCGCGATGCGGAGAGTAGCACGGATCCTAGGGGAGGAGAGCGCTGTGGGGGAATGGGCATCTCGGGGGGAGCCGGGATGCTGGAGTCACAGGGACCGCGGGGATAACGGGGAGCCCCGCGGGAATGGGGTTGGTGGGGGAGGAAGGAGGATCCTGGGGAGTAAGGGAGGCTGTGAGGGGAATGGAGAGCCGAGGATAGCAGGGACCCCAAGGACAGTGCGGGCGGGAACTGAGGAGAGTGGAGGAACTGGGGGCTCGGGCTAATCTTGGAGTAACAGGGGCCTGGGTGGACAGAACAGATTCGAAGGAATGGGGGCCTGAGGGGGAATGGGGATCCTTAGGGGGCAGGGACCCTCGGGAGGAACAGGGACCCTGCTGGTAGCAGCGCCCTCAGCCCCAAAATGTTAGGGGTAGCTCTGCCCCGTGTGTGGGACCCATCAGGGAACCGGGAGGGGCTCGGGCTGCCCGCGGCAAAAGGAGCCGGACCCCCACCTTTCCCCTGAGGAGGCTGATGAGGGAGGGGGCCCCTGGGCACAAGGGGATTTTGCATCATTAGGGACAGACGCTGCCTTCCCCCTCCCTGCAGGGCTCACCCTCAGCCCTCCTTTCTCAAAGACACCCCCAAACCCCCTTTACCGTGCTGGGCGCTGGCTGGAAGAGGAGTCTCCCGTCTCCTCGTTGCGTTGCCGACTCTCGCCTGAGCTTGGCGGAAACTTTTCTGCAGTTGCTTTTGCGGAGAGCTGAGATGGGGGCTGGTGGGGGGATCGTGGCAGGGCTGGGGTGGAGGTCAACCGGGGGGACTTGGGGAAGGGGGGGGTCCTCACCTCTACCAGCTGCACCCCCGGGAACCCCCAGGACCCTGAAGGGGGTTTCAAGAGCAGCCCGTGGAGCTGGGAGGACACAGATCCTGCCTTGTCCCTTGAATCCATCAAATCCCCATGACACAAGTGCCTGGGCAATGTCCTGTGGCTCTTTGACAGGTTGAGGGTGCCAAGGAGTGTGGGAACTTGGGGTTTGGCCCAGTGCAAGGTGGGCTCCGCTCTGTTTGTGCTGGGCTCCCTGTGAACATTGTTGTGAGGACGGGTGGGAGAATTGGGAATGGTTATGGTGCCGAGCAAAGGAAATGTGCAGGAATGAGGATTTTTTGTTGCCTATTGAGTCCTTTCCTCTCACTGCTGGAACAGTGGGATGCACAGGGGTAATGTGGGGTGCAGGGGAACAAAGTGGCTGTGCTGCAATGCTCATGGTGGGCAATCACAAGGCTGGGGTGAGGAGAACATGTCCAGGGCTGCCACTGGGCTGCAGGGATGAGGTGCAGGAGCCGTGGAATAGCCTGGCTTGCAGTGGCACTGAGGAAGAAATTACTAGTTTTCATTCCCCCTCCTGCCTGCGCAGCCTTGGTTCCTTCAAATTACATGTTAGGTTCCCAAGCAAGTCTGTCACAGTCTTTTAGGCCACATAAGCATTCCTAGTGCAGGGTGAGGTCCTGGTTGTCCTTTGAGGAAGTGACAGCCCCAGAGGCTGATGTCCCCTCATCCCAGGTGTGCAACAGACCACAACTTGGACAACACGACAGCAATGCTGCAGGAGTGGCTGGGGGCAGTGGGGAAGGACTATCACTCGGTGGCCTGGAAGGTGCAAGAGGAGCCCAGGTGAGGCTGGATGAGTGCTGGGTGGGGGCAGGTGTGGTCTGTGAGGGGCTCCTGGAGCAGCATCAACTCTCCCTGGCCTGGTCCCTGTCTCTCCTGGGACCAGGAGAAACAAAGTAGAGTGGGGCTGACTCAGCCTGCCAGCATGAACAGCCTGCACTGAGTGAGGTTAACCCCTGCCTGCCCCTGCCCAGCTTCTACCCTGATGAGCTTGGTCCCAAGCACTGGAGTGACAAACGCTACGAAAACGTGATGAAGTTGAAGCAGGAAGCTCTCATCTATGCCCGGGAGCAGCAGGCAGACTACATCCTGGTAAGGGGCTTGGAACACTGATGTGGTGGGGGCTGAGGTGAGCTTCTCCACATCTCCAGAACCTGTGCTGTCTCCCCAGTTCATGGACACTGACAGTATCCTGACCAACAATCAGACCCTCAAGTTCCTCATGGCACAGAACAAGTCAGTGGTGGCTCCCATGCTGGACTCGCAGACTTTCTACTCCAACTTCTGGTGTGGCATCACACCTCAGGTATGTCCCCGGAAAGCCCTGGAGAATGAGACACCCCCATGGTGGAGCAGCCCTCTGCCATGGAGGCATTGTGCCGGTGTGCCGCAGGGATACTATCGCCGTACAGCTGACTACTTCCCCACCAAGAACCGGCAGCAGGTGGGCTGCTTCCGTGTCCCCATGGTCTATGCCACCTTCCTGATCGACCTGCGGAAGGAGGAGACCTTGCAGTTGGCTTTCTACCCACCCCATCCCAACTACACCTGGGCCTTTGATGACATCATCGTCTTTGCCTATTCCTGCCAGGAGGCTGGTGAGGGTGATGGGGGTTTTGGGGGGTGCAGGGGCTTGGGGGGGGCTGTGCTGCTTACCTGTCTCACCCAGCAGGTGTGGAGGTCCATGTGTGCAACCAGCACCACTTTGGTTACATCAATGTTCCCGTGAAGGCCCACCAGACTCTGGAGGATGATCATGCCAACTTTGTGCACCTCACGCTGGAAGCCATGGGTGAGTACCCATGGGTGGAGAGGTCCTGAAAGTCTCCAGGTCCTGGCAGGGCTGTTAGCCCCAGCTCCCAGCCAGGGGAGTCTGGGCTCCTTTGAAAAGTGTCACCTCTCTCCACAGTGGATGGTCCGCCCATGCAGCGCTCCAGGCATATTTCTCTCCTGCCCAGGCCACTCACAAAAATGGGCTTCGATGAAGTAAGTGCCAAATGGAGCTGCTCATGTCTCCCTGTCCATCCCTCTTGTTGCGTCCCTCTCTCTGATTGCATCTATCCATGTCAAATCCCAAGCCCCTGTCCCCATCCTGCAGTAGCTGGGCAGGCTGTGTGTCCCCCATCACAACATGCCCCACTATTGGGGCTCTCATCTTTCTCCCCAGATCTTCCTAATCAACCTGGTGCGGAGGCCAGACCGGCGGCAGCGAATGCTGTCATCCCTGCAGGAGCTTCAGATTGTTCCACGGGTGGTGGATGCTGTGGATGGCAGGTGACCATGGAGGGGACCACTCAGCCCGGTGTCACCCTGGGGAGGGGACAGCGAGTGTCTGGGGGGACACCTTGCTGATGCAGCCCCTTGCCTTGCAGCACCCTCAACAGCAGTGACATCAAGCTGCTGGGTGTGGATCTGCTGCCCGGGTACTATGATCCCTTCTCTGGCCGTACACTCACCAAGGGCGAGGTTGGCTGCTTCCTCAGCCACTACAATATCTGGAAGGAGGTATGGGGCCACAGCGGCCATGAGGTCCCTAAGGGCCACCAGCAGTGGACAGGGACACTGTGAACATCACAGATGTCTGGAGGACCTGGGGAGAAGGGGTGTCCTGCAGGGTCAGTGGCCCCAGTATGGCCCAGAGTGGTGCTGGGATAGGCTTGCACCTCTGTCCCCTCCCCCAGATTGTGTCCCAGAGGTTGGAGCGGTCAGTGGTCTTTGAGGATGATGTGCGCTTTGAGGCTGCCTTCCCAGCACGGCTGCAGCGACTGATGGAGGAGCTGGAGCAGGCACAGCAGGACTGGGACCTCATGTAGGTGCTGCGGTCAGGGGGATGTGGGATGGGGGTCCCCAAGGCTGGCTCTCACGGTTCCTTGGCCACCCCACAGCTACCTGGGGAGGAAACAGGTGAACGACGAGGATGAGACACCTGTAAAAGGCGTGCGGAACCTGGTGGTGGCTGGGTACTCATACTGGACACTGGCCTATGCCATCTCCCACCATGGGGCACAGAAACTGCTGGCCACCAAACCCCTCTCCAAAATGCTGCCGGTTGACGAGTATCTGCCCATCATGTCTGACAAGCACCCCAAGTAAGGAGCATGTTGTGCAGGAGGGTGCTGGACTGGCCATGTCAGTGTGGGACAATGTGTTTCTTCTCCACTGTCACCACCTCACCCAGTTCCCCCCCTTGCAGGCGTTACTCATGCTGGAGGAAAACATCTGTAGCATGAAGTCATTCTCAGCCGGCTGCTGCCTGGCCACTGGCTGCTGGAAAATGGCCGTCTGCCAGCATGGGGTGGGAGAACAGGAATGGAGCTGGGCCTTCACAGGGTCTTGGCCCCATGGCAAGGGGCAGGGAGCAGACCCCTGTGATGGGGGGTTGTGTGGTCCCCAACCCCTGGTTGGAGGTCTCAGCCCCAATTTGGAACACTTTCATGCCCCTCTCTGGGGCGGAGGTCAGCAGTAAGGCTTAGTTTGGGGAGGGGGAGGCAATTTAGGGAATTTAGGGGGTAAATGAGCACCAGTGGGTGGGTGTCCTGGGAGAGAAGGGATTGGGAAGCCCAGTGAGCAGGATGGAGAAACACAGGAATCAGGCATGTAAGAGGCAGGCTGGAGGTGGATGGAGGGACAGATTAGTGCTCTGGATGTGCACCAGAAGCAATCTGGAAGCCCCTGCTTGCAGGCATAACAGATGCTGTGCCAGAGACCCACTCTGTGCCAAGAGCTGGCCCCAGCTGGTGGGAAGTGAGAGGTCCTGTCATCTCTGTAATTCCTCCACAGTCCCTGTCCAACCTTCCCCAGCTCCATGCCTGGTACCCCACATCCCTCCCTGTCTCCTGCCCTGCACAGAGCCTTCCCCAGGTGGTTGATGTGGTTTTCCCAGTGCTTTTTCTCCTCTGTGCCATACTCTGTAAGCCAGTTTTTCCTCTTGGATCTGCTCCACTTTCCCCAGTGAGGATTACAAGCGGCACTTCTCCCCACGGGACTTGCTGGTGTTTTCAGCTCACCCCCTCCTGGTTTATCCTACTCACTATGCTGGGGACAGCAAGTGGCTGAGTGACACCGAGACTTCCACCATCTGGGATGATGATGCCAAGAAGACTGACTGGGTTGGCTCACAGAAGACTCTGAGGGACTCACAGGGCAGTGCTGGCCACCTCCGCTCCACAGCCCGTGATGAGCTCTGATGATGAGAAAGGCCGTGAGACCTAGGCACAGGGGACAGAGCAGCTGGGGAGTGTCTCCCTGCAAGTGCCATGCTCAGATGTGTCCCACATGCCCAGCTTGTTTTTGTCATGGGGCAGCAGCTCTCCCTGTCAGATTCAAAGCATTGGGAAACAGAGACCCAACTGTCTCTTCCAGGTGGGGAAAGGGGTGGGGACACAAATGTCCCATGTGGGGCTGCACTGGGCTGGAGGGGACATGGGGACAGGGCCCTCCATCTCCCTGAGTCCACGCTGCTCCACAGCCCCTCAGGTGAGGAAGGGAGAATGCTCCTTTGCCTGCTGCAAAAATCTTAGTGTGGAAGGAACTGGGACATCTCCCAGGGGAATGTTTCATCCCAGCACTGCTTGCTCCCCTCAGAAATGTGTCTCCTTAGTGCTGTGCGTCTGTGGGGTGGCCATGCAGGCAGGCAGGCAGGCGACCCACATTGGCTCAGCCCCAGGACAGTACAGACACAGTTAATGCTGGGTCAGACTTTCCCTGCCTGAGGTTGCTTGTCCTGGCAGCAGAACTGCCCTGGGAGCTGCCAGAGTGGGAGAGGCTGGAAAACAGCCCTCCCACTGCCTCAGCTGCAGGCGTGAACGCGTCGGGGCTGCTCCTGCTGTGACCACTAATGCTGTGTCCATGCTTCCTAGGGATGAGGGACTGTGATCCAGCTGCGAGCACTGTGGGCATGGACCTTATACTGCCTGCTCCCACTCAAGAGATGCAGCTACCGTGGACAGAGCCCCACAGGGTTCTCTGAATCTGACAATCCGAGGCAGGATTTGCCCCAGGAAAGCCTTTCCCTGCCAAGTGGAGAGGCCAAAGGACTGCTGTACTCCATTTCTGCTGAGGACACATCTCCAGAACAGTCCCAAGTGATGCCAACTCTGCCATCTCCCACCAGCCTGGACTTTGGGGAGTGGACTTAGGGCTGGCACCCGTGGTGGCCTCCTGCCACTGACCGGGCTTGTCCCTCATGGCATGCTTGGGTGGAAGCCCAAGGAGGATTAAAGCAGACTGTTTGAGTTGATGTGCTAGATGCTGCTATTTCCCCAAGTTCCCAGGGCATTACCCCACTGGGGTCAACTTGGTGCTGCAGGGGGGAGGGTCTGGCAGTTCCCCCAGCTAGGAACTTTGGGAATTAAATCTGTAAGGGGGAAGAGAGGAGAGGAAAGGAGAGAGGTGGTGTGAGGAAGAAGATTGAAGCTCACACTGGGGGTCTGGGTGGGAAAGGTGGTTGGCATCTTCACAGAGCTCAGCTCTCCCCTGGGAATGGAGGTGATGGAGCAGCAGGTGGAGGCCTTGGTAGCAGACACCCACAGTGAGATGTCAGAGACTACCAAGCAATTCAGGAAAGCATCATTTGGGGCAGGTAGAACAGCTACAGCAGAGATCTCCTGCTGAAAAACAACCAGCTCCAGATCACACAGGACCTGGATCTGAGTGGATCTACTGGAGAACAGGGAGAAGGAGATGGCCAAGTGCAGGGTCCCAGCCAGTATCGATATAGGTGAGGAAGGGATAACAGACTGGGCACACTTTTGCTTCCCAGCTTTTCCCCTGGTCCCAGGAAGCCTCAGTGCTTCAGGAGGAGCTCAGGAGTTGGGGATGGAGCAGAAGGCCTGGTGCCAGCTGGAGCAGAGGATGGAAGCGATAGCAACACTGTGGTTTACGTCAGCTAGCAAGTGTCCCAGTGCTTGTTCCAGTGCCTGCTGGGAGGCAGGAGAGGAGCTGCCATTGCTGGGGTTCTCAGTATTTCTGGGATACAGAGCTGGACAGGACATGCTGGCACAGCCCAGGACTCTGGGACACAGCAGTGGTGAGGACACACTGACTCAGTCTGCCCTCTCCACCATGAGACCTGCAATGGATCTGTGGGAAGCCAGAACTCCTGCAGCTGTTGGAAACTCCACAGTTGTGGCCAAAACCGCTGAAATCAAAAACACTGCGAGGCCAGCCCTGAAACTTGCTGCAGCTCAGTGGGAGCAGCACGCTATGAGATTCCAGGCTCTTCGTGCTTGCCAGTTTTTCAACAAAGCTGAAGTGCCTTTGGACTCTACAGAAGTAGCTCCTATTGCTCCCCATGTCCCACTAGAAACCTCCCTTCAGACTCTGTTGAACACGGGATCACGGATTTGAGCTGCAGTGCCAAGGACAACCCAAGCTCGGCAGGCGGCGCATGGAAGAAAGGCAGAGTCAGAGTGAGGGTTTATTTAATTTCTGTGCCAAACTGAGGTATGGACCCTCTGCAGGGATGCAAGTAGGACACAAGCTGCCTGGATTGGCGTGGGGATGGAAGGAGGCTGCCCCAGTGCCCAGCCAGGCTGTGCCAGCTCTGCTCAGCACCACGGTCACTCTGGAGAGCACACGCACCTTGTCATCAGCCACAAGGGTCCCCGAGGGTTTGTGTCAGCCCCTGTCCCCTGGCTCTGCAGGTGCTCGGCTCTGGATGTGCTCCAGCAGGCAGGTCACTGCCTGGGCCAGGATCTGCTCCAGCTTCTCCTGCTCCCCAGCACTGAACTGAGACAGGACATAATTGGGCACTGTCACATCACCCTCCGGCCGCCCGATGCCAATCCTGAGCCGGGTCATCTCCTGGGGAGGAAGGAAGAGAGATGGGGGAGCTTCCCCTCAAGTGTTCAGAGAGAGCTAGGCAAGGTGACAGTATTGAGTGGGACAGGGCAGCAAGGGAGCAGCTCCTCATGTTTTCCAGGTGGTTTTGAGTGCTTGCTCCAAGAAACATAATTTTGGAAGAGGCTTTTGCTGAGCTGTGCCGAGATCCCAGGCTCCTTCCAGGCCTGGCAGAGCCACTCAGGCTAATTGTTTCCATGTCCTGCATAGCAGCCAAACAGACAACAGCCCTCCGGGAAGAAGGGGAATGAGAAAAGGGGGGAAAGGGAGCAGGGGCTTGTCTGAGGGAAATCAGAAAAATGGGAGGGGGGGAACAAGCCATGCATTGAGGGGGGCACAGGATTGATCCCCTTCACTGAGGCCCACTCACGTTGGAGTGCAAAGCACTGATGCAGGATTGGACCCCGTTGTGTCCCCTTGGGAGAGAAAGAGAAAACCCACAGTTAGTCTGTAAGAGACACCCCCCTGTATAGGCCTGGGGTCTCCTGCTGCAGGAATGTGGGAATGTGGTCCCAGCCAAGGGCTGCAGTCTCCATGTCCTGGTTCTGCAGGAACATCCAGCCCTGAGGGCTCAGAGCAGTTGGCTGGGAGTTCGAGGGAAGCAGGGCTTCGACAGCACATTCTGTGCGTGCTGGCTCTTGCCACAGCTGGTGTGTGTGTGACTGAGCACTGGGGCCCAGCACCTTAAGTGCCCCATCCCACAGTGGAAGCTTTCCTAGATTAAATGTCTGCAGCCTGCCCCAGGAGTTGGCACTGGGCAGGCTCAGTGCTATAAAAAGCCCATGTAGTGCTCTCTGTGGGCTGAATCCAGCCCATAGCCGCTTCCAGGATGCTCCCTGCCCTGCCTGCCAGGGCAGGAACTGGGAGGCTGCCCAAACAGCCAGCTGTTGCCTCTGCAATCGATTGAACCCAGGACAAGAGCTGAAACATTGCAAGGCCGGTGGGATGGGGCCAAGAACAGTTCATGAGCCTGCATGTTAAAGCCTCAAATCAGCTCACACAATCAAGAGAGCTGGGGCTATCCCATACCTTGCGCTGCCTCCCAGCTTGATTGCCACCTTGCCCAGGGCCTTGTCCAGGTCATCGTGAACCAGGTAAATGTCTTCAGGGCCAAGGCTGTAGATCTCAGCTTTGGAAACAGAAATACAATCCAAGAAATGAGGGGGAGACAGACTCATCAGGCCCTTTGCAGTAGTGAGCCACGGAGGGCAGGGAGACAGCAGGGCTGTCACAGGGGGCTGGTAGAAGAGGGTTTGGGGCTGACCCAGCTGCTCACCAGCACTGGCAACGCTGAGACCATTAAGGTTCATGAACCTCCGTGGCTTGAGCAGCACCAGCTCCAGGCCGTGGGTCGTGGCCAGGGCCACATCAGCGCAGCACCGCTTGTCCACTCGCCAGCCCTCGGCCACTGCCAGCTGCCGGGCCAGCCGGTTCAGCACCTCCATGCCTACACTGTGCCGTGTGCCCCACATCCCATAGTTGCCCAGGCCGGCCACCTGTGTGACAGGTGTCAACAGGGCTCTGATGGGCCACCGTGAGGCCCCTGGTCCCTGCACAGGTCTGATCCCCACCAGCATGTCTCAGACCTGCTCCCTCCATGCTCTCCACAGCTGGATTGGTCCTCACAGCCTCAATTCCCACAGCATTCCCTTCAGTTCCTCTTCCCTCGGTGCCTTCCTCAGAGCCCCGATCGCACCGGTCCTAGCCCACAACCTGATCCCCCCCCGCATTGCCCTCACAGCCCCCGCTCCCCCTGCTCGCCTCACAGTCCTAATCCACCCTGTTCTCCTCACAGCCCGGCTCCCTCTGCTCGCCTCACAATCCTAATCCACCCTGTTCTCCTCACAGCCCCGTTCCCCCGTTCCCGTCAAAGTCCAGCTCCTTGAGCTCCCCTCATACCCTCGCTGTTCCTCGTTCCTCTCACAGCCTCACAGTGTAGGCATGGAACGGGGGTTCCCCTTACAGCCGCGTTCCCCTCACAGCCTCGCTGTTCCCCGTTCCCCTCACAGCCACGTTCCCCTCACAGCAACGCTGTTCCCCGTTCTTCTCACAGCCTCGTTCCCCTCACAGCCTGGCTGTTCCCCGTTCCCCTCACAGCCACGTTCCCCTCACAGCCTGGCTGTTCCCCATTCCCCTCACAGCCTGGCTGTTCCCCGTTCCCCCACCCCCCCTCACCATGGCGCGCGGCCCCGCCCGCCCCACGAGCGCTCGCGCGCTCCCCGCCGCCAGCATCGCCCTCCTTGTCCGCGTGACGTTACGTCCGCGCGCCGCGCAACGTCCCGCCCATGCCGTCTCGCCCCCGCCGCCGCCGCCGCCATCTTGGTTACGGGCAGCGCCGCCATTTTTCGAGCGGGCAGCGGGGCGGTGTCGGAGGCGGTGTCACGATTTCGGAGGCGGTGTCGCGGTGTCGGAGGCGGTGTCACGATTTCGGAGGCGGTGTCGCCGCTGTGATAATGCCCCGCGGGCCCGCTGGTCCTAGAGGTGGTCGTGGTGAGGACGGCGAGGCGCGTTAACTGGGGGCCGCGGCCTGGGACCCCCCCCGAGCCGGGAGAAGCTCTGCAGAGGGTCCCCGCAGGACTTGCAGAAGCAGTGAATGCCCAGGACTAGGCCCCGTGTTTTGTGTGTTTGTCTGTTCCACCACCACTCAGGTGCCGGGCGTTGGGATACAGCTAGATGGTGAACACAGTACTCCTCACCTTCCCCCAATCCACCCTTCAACTCTAGGTTGTTTCTCACCCTGCCAGCAGGGCAGAGCTTGCTTCCAGGGCACTGTGACAATTCCCCAGCGCAGCAGCACATCACTGAAACTGCTCATCTTCCAAGTCCCTCCACGCTACCTGCAGTCAAAAATCCATGTAAAGGCCTCAACTGTTTAATTCTTAAAAGATTTATTTTAAAATTAAAAATGCATCATATTTTTTGGAAGAGGCAGAATTTTTGCCTCTGTGTTTGTGCCAGCTCTTGGGCAGCCTTTGGGTGGTGTCTAAAATCCCCAAAACTCAGGGCCTGGAACTGGCATGGTCCCAAGCACTGGCAGCTCATTTCCATACGGGGAACAAGCAGAGCTTTGGAAGCTTTGCAAAGTGTCCCTACAGCCATCCCTTGAGCAGGTTGTTCCTAGAGAGCAAATGACTCTGGTTCCTCTGACCTTTTATTCCACAAAATCACAGAGGATATTAAAATCTGGGCAAAAGATAGGCTGTGCATCCCATCCTTGGCAGTCTGGAGCACTAATCTTCTCTGACTTGTCCCCAGGTCCCCCATTGTGACACTGCCCAGAAGCTGAACTGGTGCAGGCCAAGCCAAAGCCTGCAAGGTCTGACCAGCAGAAGGATTGTACAAGAGGGAGGCTCCACAGCTCATAGCACAAACTCTGCTGTAGAAACCATCACTGAATAAAAGGAATTTTCAAAACCATTAGCAGCACTGTGGGCTCCCCTGGAGGTAGGATGAGATTCTTCATGGCTGGTAAAACAAGCAAGAAGTCTTTTGTTGTTGTTTTCCTTGTTGGCTACAGGGAAATCCTTTAGGCTTTAGGGAAAAGATGGATGAAGGGGTGGTAGGAGAGCCTGGCTCATGACAGACCAGGTGTTGCCCTCTCCCACATTACCCCTCTAACTTGGTGTTAAAGCTGGCCCTGTATCAGCACCTGTACACAGTGAAACGAAACTGGAATGTGGGTGGTTCTAAAACTTCCTTGAAAAGAGAACTTTCTTGCCATGTTGAGGTGTTCACAGCAGTCAGCACCACTACTCACTTTGTGCCAATGAGCTGAGGCACAGCTACACTTAAAAAGGTTTAAAAAAAAAAAAAAGTTAAAATGCTATAAGGAAGGAATATTCTTCTGTGGGCTCAGAACCTTAACATATTGGGTATCAACAGCTGCCAGAAGTGGAGAGAGCTGTGGGTGTGTGCTGTTGACAGGATGAGAACCTCCCTGACACTGCAGACCCTCTCAGCACCTTCCCCATGTCATCACAGATGTCTAAGGTGGTGGCTCCACCCTTACCTGGCTAAGAGTCAATCAGTAAAGTGCTTTAAATCACATAATTTGCACCTGGTCCTGAAACTACATCCTGCAGTGGACTCCTTGGGGCTGGAGAGAATTCAGCAGGAGAGCACTTGTGCTGTGCACAGTGACACACCATTCCCACTGCTCCTCCCATCAGCCCTGTGTGCTTTCTAGCTCCATATGGATCCGAAAGAGGCCCCAGCCAGTGACTAAAAGAAAAAACTGATGCGAGAGGCCACTGTTTTGCAGCCTGTTGATGAGAATAATTTCTCTTCTTCTGGGAAGTAGGGGATGCTGTCAGCCACTTCCTGGATGACACTTGGGCGTAGCTCAAGGCCCTGCTGGACGAGCTCGCTGATGACACACTGCTTTACGTGGTATTGCTTCAGTGGGAGGAAAGGCACAACAAAATCAATGAGATGTTCATTAATGATCCCAGATTTCCAGAAGCCACCTGCACAAGGAAAGGAAGAGAAGGTTTTAGCTTCAGAGAGTCTCTGCAGTCCCTGCAATTCAAAGAGACGCTTTGTGTGAAGCCAAAATAACACTGCTGAAGAGAGATCTTGATGATTTTGTACAAGGATCAGTTGTCACCTCTCCCCCAAACACACTCATTCTCCAGGAATGGGGAGATTTAGCTTGTCTAGTTAGAATTTAAACTCTTCTCCCTGTGCTAAGGGCAAAGCAAAGACATCCAGGTAGGCAGTGGGGACCCATATAGCTCAGTGCTGTTCTGGCAAGTGTGCTGTGCTGCCTGCCAGTCCCCAGCTGCAAATAAACCTTGTCTCCAAAGAACTTTGCTAAATATGGCAACAGGTCTGCTGGCTCAAAAGCTGGTTCCCTTTGCCAGGAAACCTCAAGGGGATCACAGTTCCAATCCCTCAGAACCCCCTTGCCCCTTTCTGCCTGCCTGGGAGGTGGCAGGCTGTGGGGGTGGCTTCCTAAAAGAGGCCTGGCTGCCTTTGCTGGGCTGTGGGGCTACAGGAGGAGCTCAGCTCCATGGACTCACTCTGAGGGTTTTCAAACACGGCCTTGGAGATGGCTGGCTCCAGGTCCTGCAAGCTGATCTCCTCCCGGTCCTTGCGGGCACGCCACAGGGCCAATGTCACATTGTTGATCTGCTCCCCTCCTGCATTGCTGCACAAGAATCAGAGGCTTATCCAGTGTGAACCCAGGAAAACGGTGTCTCAGGTGGCACCTGACACCCACCAGCCTGCACAGTGCAAGCCAGCAGCTCCCAGCTGCCTGGCCCAAAATAACTCCTGTAGAGGCAGCCAAAAAACATGCAGAGGAGGCTTTTTCACACTCTCCAGATTTGTCTGTTCACAGTGCGATAATATCTCTTGGCATTCATGGAGTCTCAAGGCTTGGAGAAGGAAAGGCAAAACAAGTGTGTGCCCTGAAGTAGGTGCGACCTCTGCCCAAATGAGCAGCAGTGAGCTGGAAGGCTCTGTGGAGAGGCCCCTCTCACCTGATGAAGATGAAGATGGCTTTGCGGTAGTTGGTGCCATACACAACCCATGAAGGTCCCAGGAACGGGATGATCACATCAATCAGGCCTGGGTGCATCTTGTCCATCTCATCAAAGAGAAACGCTGACCGCCCACAGTTTGTCAAGTTCCCTTGGATCCAGTGCTTCAGGCTTTCCTAGGAAAAACACCCAAGCTGTAAGGCAGTGAGATGGTGAGGAAGACTCAAGCACCCCAGAGTAAAGGCTGAGGCAGGAGCTCAAGCAGAGCCAAATGTGCTGAGAGCAGCATGTCCCTGCACAGTACCACACACTTGGAGCTCAAAGGTGCAGTGCTGGTGAGGGCCCTTTATTCTGGGTTTCACAGTGTCTGTTTACCAGCTTTCTTAGTGCATTGTAGGTCTTTCATTACAGATTTAAAGGAGGAAGCAGCACACTAAAGCTGGAGATTCAGACTCTTACAGCTCCCCACGTTCTTCTAGTTCCCTGTTGTATCTACACAGTTCCCAGCTTCTTGCCAGCTCCTGTTTTAATGCAGAAACATGTGCCTGCACTGACCCAGAACAGCTCTTTATCATGGCTGAAGGTACCTCCCAGCCCACACAAAACCACTCACGTTGCCTGGGGGCATGTGAAACTCCTAACTGAAACACTTCAGCCAGGAAAGGATTTTCTTTTCCAAAGGCATATCCTCTAAGGACACAGTACAACAAATAACTTCTCCAAAGACCCAGAAACTAGACATCCAGGTGTGCTGAATCCCCATGCTGCTGAGAATCTGCCATTTTGATTTCTATCTTTTCTCAGCTCAAGGAGACAGAATGGCACCAAAGAGAGTCTGGAGCTGCTGTTAGGGAGCTGTGTGCTCTGTGCGGAGGGGATTACAAGTCTAGTGATATGCAGGTTTTTTACAGCCATCATGCTGTTTGGAAAGTAATGGGAAAATTTTAGAGCCTTTCATCTAAGCCAAGCACTTTTGTTTGCGCATTCAAAGAGCTGTGCAAATATTTAAGAATGAGAACACGATCAGGGCAAGGACTACTGTGGAAAGTAATAAGTGAGTATATCGCAGTTACTAGTGGATCCTTCAGCCAGTGTATGGAGCCACTCACTCAGCTGTGTTTGTCTGAGAGGGTAAAACAAAGAGCTTTTATTTCTACTGCACTTCAGGAAACAGCTTAAGTGCATATGTACTGAGGATCAAGACAGACATAGCCAGAACCCCCCAGACAAGTGGCACTGCTGAGTGATGTCCCTTACCTTGTACTGCTGTATCTGCTCAGCGTGGGGGAAATGAACTATGGGGGAGAAGTGGTGAACATAGGGGCTCTGGAGCCCCCTCTGGAAGAGGTAGCGGATCAGCATAGTGCTCACGTAGGTTTTGCCAGTTCCTGTTGAGCCGTGGAAGGACATCACGAGGGGTTTCACTGGATTTGGGTTCTCCAAGAACTCCCTCACCCCCTTCATCACCTGCTGCCTCACCAGGGGCTGCCCCACCAGATTCGTGGCCAAGTCAAACTCCAGACCTGAAAAGAAGTGAAACCAGGACTTGGAGAAGGCGGGTTGCCGTCGCTCACACCGTCCCTGGGGGCGGCCCCACTGGGCCCTGTCATCCATCCCCGGTTGCCGCATGACCGAGAGATCCCCCTCCTAGGGACGCCCCCGGGAAGGCTCTCCTGGAGTCACGCCGGCTCCCGGGATCCCCTCGCCCGCTGCCTCCCGGCTGCACGCCCCCGCCCCCGGGGGTCCCCCTGCTCCCAGACCCCCCTCCCGGCCGGCCGCTCCCGCTGACCGCGCAGGTCGGGCCCGAAGCCGCACTCGCAGTCCACCGAGAAGCCACAGCGCAGCGCCCACAGGTCCCAGGCGGCGGCGGGGCGGGCGGCGGCCGCCAGCAGCACCAGCAGGAGCCGGACCGGGGCCGCTCCGGGGGCCATGGCGGCCGCGGCTCCCACACCGCCCGCACTACAACTCCCAGCGTGCCCCGGGCGGGAGCGGGAGCGGAAGAGGCGTGGCCATGTGACAAGGGGGCGGGGTTTGTTCAGTATCGCCCCGCCTCCCAGCTGGGCAGGGTCCCTGTGCCCTCGGGACCCTCTCGCAGAGAACAACCTTCTGAAATTCAACAAGGGCAAATGTACTTGGGGCGGGACAGCCCCGAACACCCCTACCGGCTGGGAGCTGACACGGAAAGCAGCTCTGCAGAAAAGGACTGCGGGTCCTGGTGGACAAGAAGTTGTCTGTGTGCCCTGAGGGCCAACAAAGCCAGTGGGATCCTGGCGTGGATTAGGAAGAGCATTGCCCGCTGGTCAGGGAGTTGATCCTGCATCTCTGCTCAGCTTTGTATATATATACACCTAAGGGAGGTGCTAAGAAGATGGATCAGGCTCTGCCTCAGTGGTGCTGTGGACAAGAGGCAGTGGGTAGAAACTGATGCCCAGGAAGTTCCACCTGAACACAAAGAAAAAATTCTTTCCTCTGCAGTGACCATGCACTGGAACAGATTGTCCAGAGAGGGTGTGGAGTCCACGGGGAGCTGGGAACAGATGGCCTACTGTGGTCCCGTCCAACCTGAACCATTCTGTGATTCTGTGACACCACACAGCCTGCCTCAGAAGGGCTGTCACTGGGCCACCATATGAGGTCTGGAGCCAGGTGGGGCTGGGTTCAATGTGGTGGGTCCCCCTGTCAGCCCTTCCCATGCTCTGTTCTCCCAGGGGGCTCCTTTAAAGGACACCCATAGGACAGGGGGTCCCCTTGAGGAACAGGATAAAAGTTTATTGTATGCAAGAACCAAACCCATGAGATATGTACATGTATTTACATGACAAAATGAATAAGCCTAATTATTTACAACAAGGACCGTCCTTCACAAGTCTGTACATCAAGAAGTAATCGTGAAAATATATTTACACACAGGATCCAGCAGCTGTGGGCAAGACGGAGATGAAAAAAAACAAAAGAGTGAGGTGAGTGGCACCATGTAGTCATGGACTTTAGCAGGGCTGTGTGTGGAGCCCAGTGCTGGCCTGCCCAGACACAGTCCCCACTCTTCAGAGCAGCAGTGTAGACCCCTGGCTTGTTGTGTCCTGAAGAGGTGGGTGGTAGATGTCAGGTGGCTGCTTTTCCTCCTGTCTCTCAAAATTGTCAATCTGTGCCTCAGTGCCTTTCTGGGCCATCCCTCCTCTCCCTGATGCTGGGTGTCTGGTCCATTCCCTTGCCCCACAGCCACTGGTGGGATGCAGGCTGGGAGCTGGGGGTCTCCGAGGGCCCAGGGGTGGTTACAGCTCGCTGAAGCGCACCGCTGGCTCCAACTTGTGGGACAGGGCAGTGAGGACCTTGTCAAACTTCGCGTAGCGCTCAGCCTGGCTGCTCTCAGCCCCACGGCTGCCCCAGAGCAGTCGCAGCTGGAACTCGGTGCTGAAGACTTCCAGCAGCTCTGCTTTGCCCTGAAAACCTGCAAAAGAGAGAGTCAGTTCCATGGGATGGGATCCCCTGCACCTGTGGGATGCTCCATCCTGGTGCTGGAGCTGCACACTGGATATGTGGCAGAGGGAAAAGGGCTCTGCTGTCCCTACTGCTTACCCTGTAGCTTCACTTCAGCGTTGGTGTGGTAGAGCCCACCATGGTGAGCCACCATCCGTGCTGCCTCCAGGTGGGCCATCACCACCTCCACACCGTTGTCGGTGGCCTCCCAGGGCTCGGGGCTTTCCGTGAGAGCCTCATCCCGCTCCAGGAGAGTCACAAGGGGTATGATGTGGGGAAAGGTGGTGTTGGTCAGCGGTGGCCCTTCTGGGGAGAGAGGCACTCTTAGGACCCTGCATCCCCCTCCACATCTCCCTGTGGAGTGCTCATGTGGCAAAACCCTAGCTGCTATTATTTGATCGTTGTGCCTGGGGCTATTGCCTTGTCCAACAACAGCTCCTCCCAGACAGGGTTTCTGGCTGTGCTGGGGAGGGAAAGCTGATGGCCATGCTCAGGCTGCATTTCCCAGGGCTGCAATGAGGAGCAGGTTTGCAGATCACAGGGCACCAGGCATTAGAGACACATGGCTTTTCATCTTTCCAACTGGCTGCCCTGTCTCTTGGTTTGGCACTCACTGCCATGCAAGCACGACAGTTTGGCTCAGCTGCTGGTTTTATTTAATTATGAAATGCTTCCTCGGGAAGGAAGGGGCAAACAAGGGCAGATGGGCTTTGCTGAGTGCTGGGGCAGATCAGTAGCCAGAGGGTGTATGGCACTAGCTGGGAGAGGGTCAGAGCTCTCAAACAGTGACACTGTGCCCACACAAAAGTGGGAAGGAGAAAGCAAGTGAGACAAGGGAGTTGCTCCTGTTACCTTTCCCTTCATTCAGGCTCTTCAGGAATGGCTTAAGCTTCTTCTCATAGAGGATTGCACCCTCTGTGTGCCGCTGCCGCAGCACCATCCATGTCTGCTCCAGCCGGGCAATCTGAAAGGAGATGGGGCAGGTAGAAGGCGCTGGGGCAGCACAGCTTCCAGGCACCAGGGAGAACAGCTTTACCCTGAAGCCAATAGTCCCCAGCCTTGCACACGAGAGTGCCTGCTGCTCCCAAAACCAGCCTCCTCCACCAGTGCTCGTGGCCAGACACGGCACAGCATTGGCACTGAGGCTGGGTTTAGGATTCCTCCCCCTGCCCGTGCCCCAGGACAGCAACTTTCCTGCATTGCAGTGGCCTTGAAGATGAGATGCAGGGAGGGGGAAGCCCTTCTACCTCCTTTGTGCAGGCAGGAAGCAAGACTTCCCAGCTGGGCTCGATTTAAAATTGAATTTTAATCTCCTTTCATCTTCCAAAGGGAGCAGTGTGGTCCAGAGACGCTGTTGCCACAGCCTTGAGACTGATTTGTATTGTACTGGAGGGCAGATTCATTTCCTCCCAGGAACACAGCCCAGCACAAAACAAAAAGCCCAACCACCGAAAAACAATTGGATCCTGGTGGGACTAGGCTGTCTGCTCTGTGGAGGGGATGGCTTTTCCCCTTCCCTGCTTGCATCCCAGTGGATGTGGCCCCATGCCTCCCACCCCTTTCACTCATCCCAACAACTCTTGGAGCTGCAGGACAAAGGAAGAGAGATGCATTTTGAGCAAGGGGCTGATCCCAGGCCATGAGGACTAAAGGAGTGTCTCCGTACCTGTGTCATTTCCAGGGCGCTCATTACAGCTGCAAAACTGAACATGTTCCCCATGGTGCTCTTCAGCTCAGCAGCCAGCTGGATGGTTTTGTGGAGTAGGGCCGCCCGCTCCTCTGTGCTGCCTGTGCAGCCCAAGATGTCCACAGCAATCATGATGGACATGGTGTGAAACCTGCCGAAGGGCAAGACACAGAGCAGGGTCAGCACAGGGAGGGAGGAAGCTTTGGGGGCTTAGACAAGGCTCATTCTCTCCCCTCCCCTGTGCCAGGCTGGGAACACCCAGGGGAGCTGGACCAGGCTGTGCAGGGCAGCCCAGTGGGCTCATTTTGGCCATGCTGTGCCGTACCGTTCCAGCAGGTCCAGGCGGAGCTGGTGGCCATGGGGAAGGGTGAGCAGCTCCATGCCAGAGCTCACCCCCATGAGCCGCTGCATCTCCTCTGTCACACCCAATATCCGGGCAACCTGGCAAGGAAGGTGAAAGTTGATTAGACCTTTGTTAATTGAGGAGAGGCTGAAGTGTCCTCGGGCAGCCTCTTGCCCCAGCCCAGCCTCTGCCTGCCCTGGCTGATACACCACAGCAGAGCCCAGCAGGGATGCTCCAATGCTCAGGGGTTGCCTGATGTTCAGGGATGCACTGATCCCTGCCAATGAAGATCAATCAGAGGGCAGCAGTGCCCATCCCTCCCTCCAGGCCCTGGCCATACCAGGCAGTCCACTTTGGTGATGTGTTTGGCCAGTGTCTTCACGTCCACCTCTGCCAGCAGCTCTTTGACCTTCTTTAGCACAGTCATCTCCAGAGGTTTGTTATCCAGGGGGATAAGCAGGGACTGGAAGGCAGCAGGGTTGAAGGAGGAGGTTGTTTCCATGGTGGGGGGCACAAAGCCCATGAAGTCCAGCTCTGCTTTCAGCCTCTGCCCTGCCTTTGCTTCCCCAGAGCTGTTCTCCACAGTCCCTCTGTGTCCTTCCTCCACCTTTAGCCTCTCCACGTAGCTCTTTGTTGGTAGCTGCTTGGTGTTGTGAGCTAGCCGGTCCTTGCTGATGGGTGAGGTGGGGTGCAGCTGGCAGTAGTGCCCCGTGTCTGGGTCGCTGTAGCTGTTCATGGAGGGAGAGGGAGAGGCACGGGCGTACCCATGGCAGGGAGTCGAATGGGAGCTGTGGGCAGGGTCTGGAAGAGGTTTGCTGTTGTTCCCATGGCATAGTTGGGGTTCGCTGGACCTTCTTATGACTGGAGAGGCTGGGGTGATTCCAGATGCTTGGCAGGCATGTGGCTTTAGCCGTGTGACTGTCGGGAGCAGAAGAGACACTTATCAAAGCCTGAAGAGGCACACACACATAGGGATCACAGATGCAGCAGCCCAGGGACATAGGGCTCAGGGAAAACCCCTCTGCCAAAAGAGAACAACTTGGTCCCAGGACAGCTGCACAATGATGCAGCCGAGGACTCCCTGCGGTCCTGTCCCTAAAGTCCCCCTTCTTAGGTCCCTGCATCGCAGTAATGCCAAGTCCAGGCTGATCCACAGCCCCACTGTCCCCAGAGGATGGAGGGGCACTGCCTACCTGTGCTGTAGGCAGGTGATGCTGGGTTCTCAGAGATGGGGGACATTGGAGAGTGCAGGTCTTGGATCTGGTCCACGCTGACAGCACAGTTGCGAATGATGTCTCTGTGGTGGGGCAGGGACACACTGGGGAGGGGGGCAGAGGGCACAGGTTAGTCCCTTAAAGCAGGGCCCAGGCAAGCACAGAAGGGCTGGGATGGGGGTGTGCTGCCCCAACACCTCCCTTGGATTGTTACCTCCTTCCACAACTACCCGTAACAAGCTCAGCTGAGCAGTGAGTGGACAGGCCCAGCTGGGAGCAGGAGTCACTATCCACTGACGCCCATAAATCAGACAGTCCCTGCCTGCAGGGACCCTGGTCCTACAGAGGAGAGCAGAGCAATGCAACAGTATGCCATGCCAAGCCAAGGTAGTTGGGATGGGATGAGTTTGGTCCACTCCAGGGTGCTGTGGGGAAGTGAATCTAGCAAAGAAGACACGGACGGTCGTTTTCTAGGGTTGTGCTGCAAAGTGGTATCTAATACTGTGTTACTCTATTTCTACCTGGGAGCTGTGTTTGGCTGGTAAGGTGAACTGTTGCTCTGACTCAAAGCTTAGGAGAGCTGGAAAGCACCTGGAAACCGGGCTTGGGAAGTTACATAATAAGCAATGATGTCTCAGGCTGGTGGTGCAGCAAGTGGCTGTCTGATGTGTCACATGTGACACTGTGTGTCAACGGTGCTGCAAAAGATGCTGAGTGCAGGGAGGGTTGCAAGGAGTTATGGCAGGTAATTCACTGCCTTCCCTGCCGTGGGTGAGGCCTGGGCTGCTGTGATGTGTTTGGTCTTGAGCACTGTGCCTCAACAGTGGGAGGAGGATGGGACAGCAGTGGCAGTGATAAGGGATTTAGGGAAAATGTGAGTGATGAGGAAAGACTGATGAATAAGGGCTCTTCTTCTGGAAATACATATGCTCTTCTAGAAGTCTGAGTGTTTTCCTTTTCCCAGCCATAACAGTTGGCTGATTGCTGCTGCTGCATTCTCACCCTGCCCTTGGGCTCAGAAGGTCAGGGTGGTGAGAAGGCAGCTTGGCTTAACAACAAGCTGTGTCCTGCTGGAGGCAGGAGTAGATGGGTCTGCCCTTGGCTGCTGCGTGTGAGGATGTGTGTGGCCCTGCCTTCCTTGCAGGGCTCTGGGCAGCCTGGGACTGCCAAAAGTGAGCCATACAAAGGAAGTCTCCTCCTCCACCTCTGGAGAAGCCCAGCTGGCCAAGGTTAACGTGAACAGCTCCGCTTTGTGAAAGCTGTGATCCAGGGTCTGTGCAGACTCCATCAGCACAGACCCATCAGTCTCTTCCTGCCCATCAGGCTTTCAGCTCTGCTTGTTAATTCCTTGCAAATGCTGAATGGAAAGGGCTCTGAAACTGAAAGGGCCATTCAAAACCAAACAACAAATGCTGTCTTGGTGTCTGGGACTGACTCCTCTCATGTTTGCCTGGGAAAGCTCAGCTCCATGGCTCTAACAAGTCCTGACATGCTGGTAATCCTGGACTGGGTGATTGTAAAACACTCTCTGGCTTCTGGCCTGCAATGCTAAAGTCATGTCTGCTCACTGGGCATCTGCTGTGGTAGCTCAGCATGGCTGGTAGCCAGCCTGGGAGAAAACCCCAGTTCCAACTGAATACTGGTTCTTCTCCCCATGCCTCTGCTGGTCTCTTTCTTCTATCCTTGATCCCCAACATCTGCCCTGCACCAAGAGAGCAGTGACTGAGAATGCCCTTCCTCATTCCTGAGGTTGATCCTCTGCTCAGCTGAGCTGGGATGAGACTGCATGCTCACCTGGTTGGGCACCCCTCAGCCCTGGTGATCTTGTCTGCGGTCAGACCGTCTGTCATGGTGATGCTCCTCCTCTTGATGTGCCCCCCTTTCTGGTTGGAGGGGCTGTGGGGTCCCCCATGCTTCCCATTGGCCAGCCCATAGCTGGCTTCCAGGTAACGCAGGGGGAAAGTGCGGTTGATGGGGCAGTAGATGATGGCCCCGCTCTGCTCCGAGATGGCCTTGCGGTTGCCCACGTAGAAGCGGACGAGGGCAGGCACGTTATCAAAGCTCTCTTGCTCAAAGAGGTACTGGACATGGGTATGGCCATCACTGGACTTGACTGTCACCTTGTTGATCTTGAAGTGCAGCGGCTCATTGTGCCAGCGGCACGTCAGCACATAGTCACCCAGGCTGGTGAGCGAGTCACGGATAAGGAAGTCACCATTCCTCTGCACAAGGCTCTCGGACACCTGTCAGGGGAACAGGGCACAGCTCAGCTACAGCCCACAGCCACGCTGGATGGACAACACAGCATGTGTGGATGCTCTGCTGGGGTGTTATTTGGGCACTGGTTGTTCCTCTTGCCCCTAGCTCTGGGCTACAAGAGGGCATTTGTTGTGGCAAAACCAGGCAGCTCAGAGCCAATGAAGCCCTTGACCAGATGTTTCCCAGGAAGACAGGCTGGTGGTTCTGTGTGGCCTCAGAGTGGTTTCCCACAGCATTCCAAGTAAAGGGTGCCCAAAGCCACCCACCTTCCCCATCTTACCTCCCGGGGGATGCGGCCGTGGTACCAAGCATGGCTGCGCAGGTCAGTGCTGCTCAGCTTCAGCTCCTCTTCCAGTTCCTTGTGAAGCTTTTCTGGTGATGAGTCGAGGATGTATTTCTCCTTGGAGAACTGTACAGGAGAAGAGAGTGTCAGGCAGTGCAGCAGTGCAGGGACTAGGGAGGGAAGGGCTGGCAGGATCCCCATGTGAGGACTGTGGCACCTGCCAGGAGCACAACTATCCCCAAAGGCCAGGTAAATCAGCTGTGAGGATTACTGCTTGTGGCAAAGGATGTCGTAATGTGCCTGTTGATGGCCAGGTCCTCTTACCATGAGCACCAGGAGGGTCTTCTGGTGGCATGTCCCTATTGCACCTGTACACCCTGTGCCAGGTGTGCTGCCCCTCTGCCCCAACTAAGAGCTGAGTGTAGTTGGGCAGGAGAAAACCCCTTAAATATCTCTGGGGCAGAACTGCCATGGGAAGCACTCTTTCAAGAGGAAACCTGAATTATTGCTCCTCCTTTAAACAGCAACCAAAGGGTGAACTCACTGTGTTTAGCCTGATGGCAGCATAAACAGTAATGACAAATGTAAAGGGAACCTTCTGCATCAAAATTAGCTTTTAGAAATTAGCTTTCACCAGCACTGGTGCACCTGAGCCTGGAGGATGCAATTTGCCCCCTCCTTTCCCCTGGAGAGATAAGGGATGATGGCATCATATGTCTGTTGGCTGGAGCCTGCCTGCCTCCCTCCCTGCCTGCTGCTGGGCCAGTATTCCCAGAGGGCAGCTGCTAGCATGGTGGAGACAATGGATGTTTGGGGACATGAGCACAGGTTTGGGATTTCCATGTGCTTCACATGAGGCCACTTCTCCCAGGTAACACAGTGGCTTTGAGGTGATCCTGCTGTGGTACCGACACAGCTGCGTGATGGAGCAGGGCCTGGGAACCAAGACTCCAGGGTTCCCTCCATATCCCAGGTATGTGGTGTCCTGAGAGTGGGATATGTGTGCTACTAGTATGGACTAAGAAGCTTGGATGGGGCTACTGGGGTGTCCTGTTCCTCTGCTCCCATGAGCAAGGGTGGCTGTGTGGCCTGGCTTGCCTCTGGTGGCAGTGCCAGTTGTAAGGAGGCAGCGAGGGCTGGCCCAGCTGTTGCCTGTTGGGGCACGATTCTAGTATTGTCTCACAGGACAGGCATGGGCTTGAAGGCCTGCTGACACTGCTCTAGCACTGCCAGAGGAGCAGGCTGGCACTCATGGCTGGCCTTGTGTGGCAGATGGTTTCCCAGAGCATAGGGGGCTGCAGCCCCAAACCAACACCTCAGGCCAGCCTTGGAGCTGGCCTCTTTGCTCGGTGCCTCATCCTCTGTGTCCCATATCAATTCCCTCTGCTCCTCTACTGGTTGTGAGCAAGGGAAAGTGTAGAGAACTGTGCTGCTCTCCTGTCTTGTACCCACTGCTCTTGTGGCGTTCTTGGGACCCCCTGGAGTCCCTCAGCAGGACCCTGACCTGAGGCCTATCTTTTCCCAGAGATGTTCCATCCCTCCTGGTAGCTGCATTCATTTGCCAAACCAGGCAGAGATCCTGTCCTGGGGACCCTGCTCCAGCCTGGGGAGATGGAAGGAGGCAGTGACAAAGGGCCTATGTACTGGACTGTGCTCTCCAGTGCTTGCCCTCACCAGCCTGGACCTTTATTCCTCTTTTCCCAACTCCTGTCAAGTCAAAGGTGGTGGGAGAGTGGAAGCAGCCTATGAAAACAGTGTGGATTGAACTCTGACTTGCTCATCCAACCACATTTAATCTCCCTATGAGAGGGTCCTGTTGACTGGAGCTGCAGGGGTGTGTGGATTGTGTCCCCCCCCCGACCAAGGGCTGAGCGCTTGCTGCTGCTCTGGGCCCTCCTGGAGACAAAGCCACCCGGTGCTGCTGAGCCCGATTAAAAATAAATGGTAGCTGGCGTATGCTGCAGGGGTCCAGCTGCCTCCTGGGGGGCCCAGCCTGAGCAGATGCTGTTTCCATGGTGACAAATCCATTGCCACAGAGCAGACCTGGCTTGGCTGAGGGGTGGTGGGGGCCCCTTGACTACAGCACCCTCTCTGTCACACAGTCCTCCCCAAACTCTAGGGGATCAAGGGACCCCCACGAACCTCTGCTGTTTGTGCAGGTGAAAGCCATCAGAGCTGAGCTGGGAGCAGTTTGGAATACAGCTCTTCCCCCACCACCCCTGGAGCAGGGATTAGTGCCTGTTCTGCTCAGCTTTGTACATCTGGGTTTTCCTCCAAATCCTCCCCATGCAAATGTGCAGGGTAACAAAAACACAAGCCCAGCTGAGCAGTGCCCGGTGTCTCCAAGCCCAGATTTGGGCAGCAGCTGGCTGGTATCCGTGCCAGGAGCCATGAGCTAAGCTAGCAGAAGAGAACAGGAGGTTTGGGAGAGGCAAGGAAGCTTTTGCATCTTGCAGATGGGGGAAGAAGCCCAGTTGTGAGCAGAGGATGCCACCTTCTCTGGCCATGTGGAGGGTACTATCCCTACAGCTCCTTGCCTGGGTAGTGAAATCCCACCTCATCTGCATGGCCACTAAGAAGCCACTGCTTGAAGTGATTGTCAGACTATAATGGCTGGGGAGACAGCATGAGACTGATGATGGGAAGCCCTTCTCCTTGGTGTGATGTAACTGAGACCAGTCCTTGTTGAGACCGGTCCTCTACACTACTCCAGCATGCTGCCAAAATCACGTCTGCTCCCCCTTCTGTGTGGGAAGTAGGCTCCCTACAATCCCTCAGTGCAAAAGACCCCTGAGCTGTAGAGGGCCGTGTTTCCTCCTGAGCCCTTCAGCAGTGCTGGATTTTCCCCCGTTCCATCAGGAGCGTGTCTCGGAGGAGCCCAGCTCACAGGCTGCCAGCTGGCCAGGTGCCGAGGTGCTGGCAAGGCCTGGCATGGCACAGCCTGGCAGGGTGGCACGGCCCAGCCGGGCGCTGTCAGGAGCATGTAAGCGGATGTCTGAACGTCACGCTGAAAAGGCATCGCTTGGTGCACCTGGCTGTGCCAAGGGAACGTCTAAAGATGCACGGCCCCATGTGAGGTCTTGCATACTGGTGGGGTGGGTGTGGGGAAAAGCCTGGACTCCTATTAGCATCTGGCTGGAGTGCATGGTGCTGGGCTCCAGCATGAAGAACCCCAAGGCATCTTCCAGCTGAGTAGGAAAAATGGGGATTAGAGCGGTTCTCCAAACCAGCCGCACCAGACAAACCAGCTCAAAATCTGCCAAAGATGATGCCAAGCTTTGCTTGAGGAATCCCAACCAGCAGCCAAGCTGGCTTGGCTGGACAAAGGGGACTGCCCTGATGGGCTGTTTCACAGTCCTGGGGCTGGGGAATCCTCTGGAGCAGCCATGCAATGGGTCAGCTGCCATGAGAAGCCAATTCCTGAGGCTCTCCATCCCTGCCGGCTTCCCTGACTCTCTGTGCTACTTTCTTAATGCAGGAAGTACTTCCCAGCTGAGTGGCAAGGACTGGAACAGGGAGTGGAAGGGCAAGAGCTGCAGGGATGGAGGGTGCTTATGTCTGTGGTGTGTATAAAACAGCAGCTGTCACTCTGCTCTAAGGAGAGCTTCAAAGGCTGGCATTTGACTTTCTGTCTTTGCAGAGGTAATCTTATGAAACTGGAGTGATTTCCATTCTGCTTTCCTACTCTCCCCTCCCAGCCTGGAGGAGTTGCAGATGAGGATGAAGTCAGCTTGGAGAGCAAGGTGTACTCACACCCCACCCTGCTGATAACATCTGACTAACCACAAGGCACCAAGCACATCTGTTCTCCCTCCTGCTCACACTGCCTACCCTGTGCTGGGACCCTTGCTAGGGAAATCCAAGCCCCTTCTGGAGTTCTTCACCCCTGCTCTGGCTGCTGGAGCAGCTCTGGGGCCTGGGAAGCAGAGCTGTGAGGAAATGGAGTAACAAGCCATTGGGAACAGGAGTCTGGGGAAAGCAACAGACTTGCATGATGGGTCTTCTCCGCTTCCCTCACACCTGGCAATGGGCTACTTCAGTGATGTATTTTGGAGCAAACATCCTTGCTGAGCATCACGGCAAAACCCAAGAATCATTCTGCCTGCCTGATGCAGTACTGCTGCACTTACCAGAACAGGCAGCACCCGAAAATGGTTACTCCACCCTGTGCGACCACAAGAAAATCCCACCAGAAACAATCCCCAGGTTGTTATGGGCTTGCTCTCAATCTACATGTCCTGATGTGAGTCAAGTCTGTCCTGCTGACCTTGATATCCATATGGAAAAGAAATCACTTGTTATTCTGTCCTCTCTTGCAATGAGTCTAGTTACCTTAATGGCCTCTGAGAAGGCATCAGCCTATCTGCCCACCTCATAGGTGACTGAAGGCATCTCTTGGTTATGTCACATCTCCATTAATCCCCACTGAAGGCAGATCTTGGCTCAAGATCTTTGTTCTGGAGTTCAAAGCCCTTCCTAGGACTAGTCCTGGCTACCCTCATGGCCTCCTCTCCTCCCCCCTTGCACATGCTTCTTTGTGGCAGCTCTGGAGCAATTCTACCTCACTGGCAGGGGTGGGGTGCAGCTGGGGTTGATGGCCAGGAACATCTGGGTGCTCTAAGGTGGGACAAGCACCCCAGGTTGTGTGGCAGGGTGGCAGAGTATGCTGCTTCTGCTACCCCGAGGGAGCAGGTCTCCAATGCAGTGATGGTGTGTGTGTATACACACATTTCCATCCATCTATATATTACTTATCTCACTCCAAGACGGTGGCAGTGGCTGCTGCTGCATCCCTTTTCGAAGCTGCTATTGGCCAGAAATGATGTCAGTGCTTCCCAGGCTGGGTGCACCGCCATTGGCGGTGAGCAGGGATGCGGCTGTCAGCTGGAAGTGCTCCAGTCATTCATGGGGACTTCAGTGTGTGTTTGCTGGGCACGATTGGACACAAATAGATGGTGAAAGATCTGGCAGAGCCAGGTGAGCACTTAGGGCTTCACTTTTAACTCTTTCTGGGGTTGGGATGGAGTGCCCTTCATCCTTTCTCACATCCCCAAATGAGAGCCAGATGCTCACCTGTCCCTTCCTTGTTCTGGCAGCAGCTGGCTGAAAGCACCTGCTCACCCCCTGCAATGTGCAGCCCAAGGGCATCTCCCCGTGTTGCTCAGTGACCTTTGGACAACTGGAAAAAGCTCTGCTGCTTTTCCCTCTTCACCCCCACCAGCAATCAAAATCCCTGGCTTTGCGCTGAGATCAGCCGCAATCATGACAAGACTTGAAATGCTGCTTCTGGGCTCCGTCTTACCCAGAATAATCTCTAAAGCTCGGCACCTACATCGCTCAGCAGGAGTACTGAATAAGACTGCCAGCTCTCTTGGCTGCCCTTCTGACTTGCAGTATACTATAGCTGGAGCTTCAGACCAGAGCCTGCTTGGGTCCTGCAGTCCTAAACACCTTTGCTCTTACTCGGTAAATGAGGGAACCAATTCCCTGCACCATGCCCCCCTTGTGTGAATGCCAGAGTCCAAAAATAGGACACCTAGACTTGTTCCCAGACAGTGGCAGTGCTGGAACCACCACCGGACAGGTGACAGATGGATCCCAGCTTTCTCCCACCAGTCAGTCCTGTGCAGTGCAGCACAGAGATGCATCCCCGGGCCAAGAAGCTGCATGTTCATCTGGGCTCCATCTCCCTCCTGTGCCGAGTGATGCTCCGGGCACATGCCACCTTTTGGGGGATGTTAAACGCTCCCCTTCATGAGGTCTGCTGCAGGTGAGAGCTCCCCGCAGAGACTTTTCTGCCTGTCAAAGCGCTGGTCTGGGGAGATGTGGTGGCTTTGGCTGCGCGGCCCGGGCTGCAGGGGGGCTGAGCTCTGTCCCCCGACTCCGTGCTCGGCTCACCCCGCTCTCGCTGCCGCCTCGTTGAGCGCGGCCGGCGCGCTGCCCGCACCACCTTCGTGCGAGCGGGGGCACCGCCAGGCTCCCCGGGGAAGGTCCCCCGCTCTCCAGCGCTGCACCCAGGGGTGAAAACAGCCCCCGGCGGGTGTGTGACCGGGGGTCCCCCGTGCGCTTCCCCTCCCACTGCCCCCGCCGCCTTCCCCACGCGTGCGGCTGCCCGGCGGCGGCACCACGGGGGCTCTGCGCCGAGCGCAGGGCAGCCGGTGCGGTCCCACCGCCGCTCCCGCTCACCTGCACCTGCATGAAGGAGCCGCGGTAGAAGCAGCAGGCGGCCGCGGACAGGGCGCTCCACAGGCTGCAGCGCTCCGTCATGGCGCGGCGCGCCCGGCGGGGGCTGCCCCGGCCCGGGCTGCACCGCCGCTGCCTCCGCCGCCGGCGGGCTTCAATTTCAGCCGCTTCCCCGATTACCTCATCCCTTGTCGGCTGCGAGGGGCGGGCACGGTGCGGCAGCTCCGCCCCGGCCCGCCCCTGGGGGCCGCCACGGCGCCGGGGAACCGAGGAAGCGGCACCTCGGGGGGAAGCGGTACCCCAGCTGTCTGCGCCCTGCGGGGAACTGGGAATCAGCTCCTCCGAGGAGAACCGACGCTCCCATGCCACAAAGGGAACCAGCATTCCTGAGGGGATCGGGCATCCTGG
Organism: Certhia americana; assembly: GCA_018697195.1. Classification (NCBI taxonomy): domain Eukaryota; kingdom Metazoa; phylum Chordata; class Aves; order Passeriformes; family Certhiidae; genus Certhia; species Certhia americana. The sequence continues at coordinate 5,885,490 of CM031872.1, forward strand.
CTGCCTGTGCTCTGAGGGGAACTGGGAACCAGCTCCTCCGAGAGGAACTGGCACTCCCATGTCGCGAAGGGAACAGGCATCTCAGAGGGGATCAGGCGCCCCTGAAGGGAACCGGCAATCTGATGTTGCAAAGGGAAGCAGCATCCCTCAGGGCATCGTGCACCCCGGCTGCCTGTGCCTTGAAGAGAATTGGCACCTCTGAGGGCATCGGGAATCCTGAAGGGAACCGGCACCCCGGCTGCCCGTGCCCTGAGTGGGACTGTTTCCTCTGAGGTGGCTCAGCTCCTAAGAGGGGAACAGACATCGCTAAGGGGAAACAGCACCCCTGGCTGCCAGTGTTCTGAGACAAACTAAGCTCCTCTGAGGGGATCAGACACCCTGAGGGGACCCAGCACCCCTTTTCTCCCCATCCCAAATCTGCCTGCTCTCCCCGGTGATGCCCGTGGGTCAAGGGCAGGCTTGACCTTGCCCATACTGTCTTCCTTCATCCCCACATTGTGAAATGTTTCTGGGGGATACACCAGTGCCCACCTCACATGGCAGGGAGCCAGCTGTCTGTTTCCTGTATAGGCTGTCTCTGACTTGTGTTTAATTAAGGCTCTACTTCAGTTTAATTAAGGCCACAGTATCACGTATGGGATGTGCAAGGCAGCACTGATGACTCAAAGCACTGCTCCAGCCTTGACTCTTGAATAAATCCCCCAAACCCTGGCCTGAACCTGCTGCTGGCAGCTGCTATGTGCTGGGGACAGGCAGGACACAGACAGGTTCCCCTAGCCCTGGCAGAGTCAGGGACCTACACCTTGCTGTTCTCCCTCCACATCTCTCCTGCACTGCCTGGATTTGGCTGTGCTTCACTAGCTGGGGGCTTCACCCTCCCATCTGCAAAGTGTGTCCCGGCCCAAGGAGCCCCATGCCTCCAAGGTGACACTGTGACCTTGGAGAGGTTTTCCTGCTGCCACCGACCACAGAACCCTGCAGTCTTCCTGCTAATTAACTCAAACGAGCCCCTCACATTACCAGGCAAAGAGACAGCATCCAAGGCTGATGAGATACAGGTCCCTGCTTGAGCAAGCAGCTCTTCTGTGAAGAACAAAGAGCTCAAAGGCACTGGCCCAGGTCTCTCTCTGCCCCCTGTTCTGCAGGGGAGAGAGTGGACAGGAGAGCAGTGCAGCTAAAAGCAGGACAGGGCAGAGGCATGGGAGAACTGGTGGCAGCACACAGCCTGCGGACAGGGAACATGGGGCACCCTGTATCCCACGGGTCCCATGGGTGCCATCCCACCAGCATGGGCAGGGAACATGGACTCTCCTCCTTGCCTCCTGCCTGAGGCTCAGAGCAGATGGCACAGTGCAGGGACATGCTGCTCCAAAAAGATGCGATGGTGAATCATCCTCCTGTGATGGGCTCCATGGTTTCCTATTGAGACTTTCACCAACAAGGTAGCCTCACGGGATGCTGCAGGGTGAAATCCTCCAGCTGTGACTGTGCTGCCCCTCCTCACAGGGAAGCTGAAAATCCCTGACTGAGCTCTCATAGGATGTGTGACAGCTTTACTGGTTGCTGCTTTCCTGAAGGGTAACGTCTCTCTGCAGCTCCTTCACCTGCACAAAGGCCAAAGCTGGGGTGGCTGGGATGTTGAAATAGAGAGCTGGGTGTGCAGATCCCCAGGCGGCTTGGAAATACCAGCCCTTAGGCTATTATTAAAGCACATTAATTACCAAGTGCTTATTGATCCTGGCTTTCCAACCCTCTCTAGCTCCTGGTTGCACATCTAATCAGGCCAGACTTGGTGATAGGAGCACCAGCCCTGGCTGTTTTGCAGCTGAAACTCAAGAGCTGATGTTTGGCAGATCCTTGGTGCACACCTGGACACAGACCTGCCTGTCAGCCTTTGCTCATGAGGGCTTTGCAACACATCCTGTCCCTCTTCCTGACTCTCTCCTTCACCAGCTCTTTTCTTCCTGTCTTTCTTTGTTCACCCCTCACCAGTGTTTCCCCTCTGCTTGTTTCCCTCCCAGCTACACTGACCAGTGGCAGATCCCAGCCCCATCCTCCCTTGCTCCAAAGGCAGGCACAGCAGCCTCTTTCCCACCCCAAATCCTGCAGGACCTGGGGCTGAACACTGCTGGGTGCTGAGCATCCTGCAGCTGCACAGGCTGCCAGCCAGACACAGCGCCTGCAATCAGCTGGAGTGTCCTGTCATCCCAGTCACTCACACTCCAGATAATTACTAATTTGACTAAAATAGCTGCTGTCACTGCAGCCATCAGTTGCTTCTCTGACCAAAGGGAAGTAGTGTATAAATCACAGCCTATGGCCTGTTTCTGGAAACCATAGGGATGGATAAGAAATAAAGGCCACATAACTCAGGTCTGGGATCTGACTGGATGGTAGGGAATTCTCCTGGCACACCAAAAAATACTTAATCCCAAAGGCAGAGCCATATCCATTGCTCCCCACATGTATTGTTTCAATCTATTAAATCATGAGCCATAAAATGTGTCCATTTCTGGGTGCACACACCGACAGTGCCAAACTATTCTGTTCCTCCCCTCACCCCTCCTTCCCCTCACAGGACTCGCCTGTGCAAGCAGGAGTTTCTCTGCCCATCCTCAGGTCCCCATACCTGAGGGTTTCTCTGCCCATCATCAAGACTCCTCCCACAGAGGCCAGTCTATTGACTTGGCAGGGGAAAATGAACTACATCACAGCCAGACCCAGTACACCCAGTCAGAGCTTTGTTGTCCTGGCACACGTCCCAGTCCCAGCCCTGTGAGCTCCCATTCTGCCAGTCCCACATGGCTTAAGGGCACAGAGAGGAGAACATCCCACTTGTGGGATCGCTCTGCTACACGTCAAAAACCTCGTCTGACCCCAGTGCCCAGAGGCTGCCAGATGTCAGATTCGGCATGTGGGGTCTTCAGTAGCCCCAGGGGTGGATGCGTAGGGAGGTGACCCCTGTTGGAAGCAGCAGATGAACTCAGGGTCCATCCAGCTTTCTCCTGAGCTTGCCAGTTGGTGCCTCCACAGGGGGTTCCCACATTTCCATGTCTGGCTACAACCACCACCAGGAGCCCCGAGTCCAAAAGATGAAAGTGCAGGGCTCTGTGCTAATTAGACCACCCAAGCTGGGCATCTCAAGTCACTGCTCAACAGCCCCATCTGCCCAGTGGCAGACTAGATTAGATCCCACTGGGCAACTGGACTCAGGAAGCTCCAACTCTCCTTAAACAAACACCCCAAAGGCCATAGCATGGCAGTGGCCACCCTGTCACTTCAGTGGGTTTCAGTGCTTTGTGTCCAAACCTCACAGCACCCCTGCCACTGCTCCTCTGTGCCTTCCCCAGCATCCCATCATGTCAGCAGCCTCCTGCAAAAAGGCCTGCTCTCCTCTAGAGCCAGGCGCCTCACTAATGAATTTCTGGCCAGACATGAAGAGTCCTCAGGAATGTTAATAGTTTGCTGGAGGATAAGCAAAAGATTTGGAGAGATTTAAACCAACTTTCATGTGACAGCCACGAAAGTGGCTCAAACCCTTCCGTTTCTTTACGTGGGGGCGGAGGGAAGAGGCTGCATCTGTGGGCATTCACAAGTATCTGGGAACATGAAATGCAAGCAACTCCTGTGGGAACAGCACTGGGGTGACCACATAGGGTTTGTGTCTCCTCTGACTTCCCTGGCCTTGCCAGAAATATATTCCAGGGACAAAGAGAGAGCCCAGAGGGGAGGAGGGGTACAGAACAGAGCAGCCTGCTGGTGTAAGACCTGGACAGCTCCAGGGCCAGGATTCCCCCTCCACCCCGGCACTCAGCTGGAAGAAGATATGATCACACTCTGTGTCTTACCTTCACGTATTCACTGCCAGACTCCAGGCCATCGTGGTGGCTGAAAGGAAGAGGAACAATAAAAATACATAAGTAAAGGGCAGCAAGTTGTGACATTCAGGTCAAAGGCAGTAGTGGCACAGCTGGGGGAACTGCGGCCTGTGCCCCTTTTCTTGCCACAGTGCTAAGAGCAGGGCCATGGTTTTGGGAGAGGTTCCCAGGGCTCCAGCACTGTTCCTGCCTGCTCTGTGCCCACTCTCAGCACAGGGCTTATCCTCCTTAATGCGATCAGGGGAGAATGAGGCCTTTTTAGAGGATCTCACCCCAAATCGGCTTGGGACCGTGTGAGCTGAACGAGGGAGACTCAGCAGCTAGGCTGGGGTCTCCACAGGTCACAGTGTTGGGGGATACATGTCAGAGTGGGGGGGCCCTGTGTCTTGTTCCCTGGCACTGAATTCTCAGTAGGCAGATGTTGGGACACACCACCCAGACAAGCATTTTTGACTTTATAGCTTTGTGTGACCCTACAGAATTCAAACTCCCACCAAAGCTAGGCTTGAACTGTAATGTCCTGTCTGGGATTGCTTTTCATGCTCTTATACGTCCAGGTATGTATCCATATGGAGGCGTCCCAGGGGAAAAAGAAAGAGTTCAAAAGGAGAAAGGCTGTAGCAGCCTGAGCTGGGATGTGCTACTTTGAGGTCTCACCTTTAAGAATAAAATACAAAAATCCAGATGTCTTTAACCAGAATCCAACCTCCCCAGCGCAAGGTTCAGTGTGAATATCCCACTGTTTGCCAAGGTTCCGTGCCACAAGGCAACAGCCTGGGGATGGCAGGCTGCCACACCAGGACAGGCAGCTGCAACTAAGGAATAACCAAATCCAAGGTCATCATAGACCTGGGATGTCCCTTCCCTGCCAGAAGCCACCACATCAGACACATACTGGGAACTGCTGAGGATCCTACACACAACTTCTCCCTGAGACCCGCACTGCTAGCAACCCTGGGGAGCCAAATTCTTCCTCTGTGGGAGGTTGAACGTGGTGCCTGGTCGTGTCCCCAAAGGAAGCAGGGATAGCAGAGGCAACATTTTCCACTGGACACACCCCATGGCATTACAGTGGGCTGTGACAGGGTCTACATGAGCCCCTCATAAACCCTCCAGAAGACAATTCCCACTTCTGGAACTCTTGGAAGTCTTTAAAAATGTGTGGATGGGCACCTTGTGCCTCAATTTCCCCCTCTGAAGACCTGCCTCCAGGGAGGTTTTGGCTGGCAGTGCTGCCAGAGGGGTCTGCAGAGAGTGTCAGGCAGTGCCTGTGAGAAGCAGCGTTTCCCATGCCTCACGCACGGCGTTTAAGGACACGGTTTAGTGGTGAGCACAGCAAGGCTGGGTTGACATTTGGACTCAGTCTTAGTGGTATTTTCCAACCTTAGCGATTCTGTGATTCTCCAAGCCCACACTGCAGAAACCGCATCCCCTGGAGTCCAGATTGGGAGGGGAAAAAGGGGCTGCAAATTAAGCCCGTATTTTTTTTTCAGGTGGAGAAAATAGTGGAGCATTCAGGGGCAGGGATAAATGCAGACTCCCCTGGGCAGCTGTGGGCTGCCTGCCCACCCCGGCACTGCCTCTCCAGCCTGTTTGCCCTTCACACGATGCAGAGCTGCCTGGTGCTGCGAGAGCCGTGAGAAAAACCGGCAGGAGGACGGAGGATGGGGCCCCTGGGCAGGAAGTCGGGAGCATGGGAGCAGCTGGGAGATGCAGCGAGGGCCCAGGCAGGAGAGGCCCCTGTGCTGGGGAAGGGCAGCAGCTGGGACCGCAGCCTTCCTGGTTCTGCACATTCCTGGAGAAAATGGCATTTTTGGGGGCAGACGAACGCCTGAGAGAAATTCCTGGGCTGCCTTTGGAGTTCGGCCGAGGCTGAGCTGATGGGACCCAGAGCTACAGCAATGGTACTGGGTAGTGGGGGACTGGTGGGGTCGCTGCTCCCTTTGGGCTTGGGAAGCCATCACCACGAGTTGCAAATGTGCCAAGCTCCAGGCTGGCTGCTGGGAACAATCCTGGAGGATCCTGCAGGTCCAGCCCTGTTTTGAAGCCTGGGCTCTGCTTTCCTTGGGACACCGGTGCAGGCTGTACCCCAGGGGAATCAAATTTGGGCACCTCATGCCTCAGTTTCCTCTTCTGTAGGGCTGCCTCCAGGGAGGTTTTGGCTGGCAGTGCTGCCAGAGGGGTCTGCAGGGAGTGCCAGGCAGCGCCTGCGGGAAGCGGCGTTTCCCGTGCCTCACGCACGGCACAGGGAAACCAAGTCACGTCCGCCCTGTGACCTGCCCAGCGGTCATCTCCTGTTAGTCAGAGTGTCTCTGCTGGAGTCACAGCCACAGCCTTGCTCTGAGCAGCTCCATAGGCTGGGTGCCACTCCCTGTCCCACAGCACCACAATTTCCCCCCTCACAGGCTTGATTCTGGGAAAGCCCTCCTGCTTAGAAGCATCCTCAGCCCACCCTGTCTAGGGGACCAGAAATACTCTGGGGGGGCAGGTGGAAATGTGCCCCAGGGCCATATTTGTCCCCCTCCTCCAGGGAACATGCTGCTGCCATGGCCTGGCAGGAACAGACTGGCCCCATCCCCAGGGATGTAGCTGCACAGGAGGAAGGGCTGGGGCATAGCATTATCCCGGTCCCACTTCCGCCCATCCGCCCCACAGCAGGGCCTGGCCTTGGAATGGCTCTGGCAGAGGCTGCTCCCTGAGCGGCAGGGGTTTTGGGTTAGAGTGTGCAGGGGTAGAAATAACCCTGATGCCAAGACCTGCTCTGGTCACTCTCGTGCCCCAGTTTCCCTGGCAAGCAGCAAGGCTACACTCATCATCAGGGAAGCCCCACAGGATACCAAAAAGCATTTGGCCCCCAATTTTTAGGAGCCCATTCCCCATATTCAAGACACCCACGTGACCCACCCAAGTCCCACTGCTGCTTGGCTCCCAGCCATGCTAGCTTGGGATCTAAGCAACTTCTGTGAGACAGAGGGACTGGGCGAGCCCTCTGCACCCTCCTCAGGGACTCTCTGCCACTGCTGGGGCTCTGTGCTCACCGAAGGATGTGGTAGTGCCACCAGCCCCCCAAACCTCGGAGTCCCTGGCCCCTCGAGCTGGCCACAGCCCCTAGCACCGGGTCTGCTGCGGTTTCAGCAGCTCTTTCCTTGAGGAGAACACCACTACGGGCTGGGGGCCTCGGCACCGAGCAGCGGCTCGGCTCCGGCATCTGCATCAAAATTCTGTGCCCGCCCCAAGAAAAACCCGGTCCCAGCCTCTCCCTCCCCATCCCCTCCGCTGTGTCGGGATGCGAGGGGTGGTCGGGGGCCCAGGACCCCTTACCTGCCCCGTCCCAGGGCGGGAAACCTCCTGCCCAGCGCTGTCATCGGCCCTGCGGTATCCAGCAAGCGCCTGTGCTCCGCGATGGGGACAAGCTCTCCCGCGCTCTCCCGCCTTGCACTGAGCGTCGGGACTTCGGGGCGCGCAAGGCGGTGGCGGACCCTCCTCCTTCCCGTCCCAGCCCTCCTCCGGCCCACCCTTCAGGCCGGCAGGAATGTGTGGCCGGCACAGCCCGGCTCCCACCGCCGGCACGGATTTTGCCTCCTCACCCCGCTCCCGGGACCACCCGGACCTCACGAACGCTCGGTGTCAGGAAAAGGAACCCCCGGGCACGGGGCGGTGCAGGGGAAACAGGGACACCAGGGGCCACTTGAGTGCAGAGAGAGAGGAGAGTCAGGCCGGGGAAACGGGGGAGAAATGTTTTCGGGAGAAATTTGGAGTTGCCTTTCCCTGTGTCCCCAGTCCCGCACACCCTGCTGGGCTGGGGTCGCATTTGGCCCCTTATGTCCAGATGCCATGGGTCTGGGGGATAAAATTCCCTCTGGCTGATTCTGCGCTCAAAACACTCCAAAAAAATTAATCCATCATCTCAGAGTGCTGAACCTCCAAATTCCCCCCGGAGCGGGATACTGTGCCTGGAGTGGGGGGTGGGGTTGTGCCCAGAGTGGGGGTTTACTGGCAGGTGATGAAATGGGGACAGAGTGTCTGGTTTCAGGATTTGCCCCTGTGCTTTGAGAGAGGCAGTGCTGCTCAGCAGAGGGGGAGAGAGGAGGATAGACGGGGTGGAAAAGAGGAGAGGCGGAGGAGGCTGTAACAGTGCTGGTGTGAGCTCTCCGCAGCAGCACATCCTGGTTGCTGGAACGCAGCCGCCGCAGGACAAAGAAATGCCGGGGCACAGCGGGGCTGCGAGATGTTTCCACCCCATACGGAAACAGGCGGGAGCAGAAATCCCACAGGAAACCTCGTTCCCATGGAGCCGCTAACCTGACCATGCTCCAGCTGTGCTGTCCCACCGGACAGCTGCATCCTGCTGGCACTGTGGGCACGGGGGGACATTGCAGTAACCCTGATTTGTCCCGGCCCCCTCCTCTTGCCTTGCAAGGGCAAAAGGCGGAGTCGTAGCAGAAGGCAGAGCAAAGCTCAAGGGCTATACCTGTCTGGGGAGATCTTGTCCGGATGCTCTTGTCCCTTTTCCAGCAGATCTCCATCGGTGTTCTCTGCTCCAGCTGCTGTGTCAGGGATTGTGGTTTGGCTGGGCTTTGAAGCCAGGCTGGAGCTTGGTGCCTCTGTCCTAGGGCAGGAGACATTTCCCACAGGCTCCTGGTCTGTCCTGGCCATTGCTGCCTCCAGGGTGTCCCCAGGTTCTGCTTCTTCCTCCTCCTGCTCTGCTTGTCCAGCAATCGAGGATGAGCCTGTGCCTGGGCCAGGGGTGCTGGACATCTCAGGGCACTTGAGGCTGGCGAGTGAGGCTGCCTGGGGGGGTTTGTTGTTGGGAGTCCCTTTCTCCCAGCAGTTCTGTCTACTCTTGTCTTTGCCCAGGCTCTTCCCTGCCTTGCCCAGATTCACCCTGGGCATGGTGCCCATATGGGAGTACATGTTCGACGACTGGGCATAGGGGCCAGGGCTCTTTGGCATGGTGTTGAGATCATCCTGGGTGCTGTCAAAGGACTGTCCCAAGAAGCCATGGGAAGGTGGGAGATGTGGCCTGAGACTCTTTTGAGAGCTGGGGACCACAGAGACACGCTGGAAGGTGAAGGAGCGGGGGATGCTGCTCAGGCTCCCAAAGCCTTTGAACTTGAAAAACTCTGGCAAGGAGAAAGGAGTGATGAGTGTGGGGTTACTGCTGGCATGGTGTGATAATGGGGAGGGGGTGTCCCAGAGGCCCTGGTCCTGGGTTGGAGTGGGCATGGGGCACTGTGCAGCCTGGTGTCACCCTGTTACACCCAGATCTGCAATCCCAGCTTGGCATGACATCCCTGTGGTCTGGGGGGTATATGATGCTGCCTGAAGCGTCTCTGCTGGGTACCCAAGAATCTGCCCATGTCCCTCAGCGAGCAGAAGTCTCCTGTGCCCTGGCAAATCTAGTGGCTGCATCTTCCCACCACAGCTGTGGGGTGGAGGAAGCACCCAACCCTGGAGAGCAGGCAACTCTAGAAATGATTTCTGCCTGCCTACTTCCTCCAGGGGACTCTGGGCAGAGCTGTGCCCATCCCCACAGCCTCAGGGCAGCCCTGCAGGATGCCAGCATGGGACACACGGCATTTCCCCAGGGATGGGAGTCCTGGATGCACGTGACCTGCCCACATGTGCGTGTCTTTCCAGCACGGTGGAGCAGAAGCCAGCCACGGGCGCTGCTGCGGGCAGGAGATAACCTCCCCACTTCCTCATCAAGCCCCTCGCCAGCACCAGCTGCCACCTGCAAGTGCTAAGCACGAACATATTCGCCAGAGAAATATTTATAACTCCAGCAGGCAGCTTTGCATTTCACACCTCAGCCCCAGCTCAGCTCTGCGTGTCACTGCAGCACAGCCCTGGATGGTTCTGGTGCTGGTGCCGGTGTCACTATTCGGGGTGAGCAAGCCTGTGGCTGCAGTGCTGTTGGGCAGTGCTTCCCTGCTGGCCCTGAGTGCTGTGAGAGCCACCGGGGGTTTTGCAATGTTGACGCCACCCTGGGGATCTGCAAAACATGGCAGATTTGCCAGGGCAGGAAGTAACGTGTTGCAGAGGTGCTGAGCAAGGACCCTGCTGTCCGGGGCCGCTCAGTCCTTGGATTCCCATCTCCAGCTGCCATCCATGGGCTCTGTGGGGCATCCCTGCAGCTGGACTGAGTGAAGGGGCTGCAGCCTAAAAGCCCCTCTGCAAAGCAGAAACCTCATGGCCTGAGTGCAGTTAGAGGCAAAACTACTTTGTGCTAAACATCCCCTTGGGAGTCCAAGCATCTTCTACCACCTGCTGTTCCTGGGGTTGCTGCGAGTCTGAAAAGGCAGCACTAGGGATTTTCCACATTTCCCCACCACTCCATCACAAAGCAAAATCCCAGCTGGGGTTTGGCCAGTGGAGGGGTCCCGGGGGAGTGGAGGCACTGGCCCCCGTCTGGCGCCGGCCCCGCAGCAGGAATGCAAGAGAGCACAGCCCAGCGCTGGGAATGGGGTGAAGGCCACTGCAGCCTCCCCCCAGGGCTCCGGAGGAAAGTCGAGGTCTGTGAGAAAGTGCAGAGCTCACTCCCGGTGGGTATCAAGCACTTCCTCCCAGAAGAGCCAGTGGGAAACCATTCCCAGGCTCCCTCCCTGACTCCTCTGTGTTACCCCCGTTCATCCCTGTGCTGCAGGAGCACCCTGGGGCGAGGGTCCTAGCCACCCCTACCCCCAGCACCAGCTCGTACCCCAGCAATGCACTCTGAAGGGTGTTATTTAAGGAGTGAAGACCCCCAAACTCTGCTGTGCATCCCTCTGGTCACATCCCAGCATTCAGCATGGGCTGGGCTGCAGCAGACTGGTCCCAGTCCCAGCAACCAGCTCCTGAGGCAGCACCCAGCCCGGTGGATGGAAATCCCCAAAGCCCCTCACCCCAATGAGTTTCCTAACAAGAGCAGAGCCTGTCACAGCTCTAAACATCCCTGTACTGGGATGACCCGGGGAGCGTGTGAGCACACACTCACACTCTCACACATCCTCCTACCCACCGAGATATCCAGGTGAGCACCCCATTGCCCACCCACCCTGTCCCATGGACCACTTACTGAATTTCTTGAAGCTCCGTCGTTTCTGGCCCTCGGCCATGGCAGCACTGCTTGGAGGCTGTGGGGACCAAGAGGGACAAGTATATAACTGTCAAGCCCTTCCCTGTCCGCTCCTCCCTTCCTGCCCCCCCCTCCAACCACCCTGCAGTCACTCATCGCTCGCTCAGCGTTTCCTCACCAGTGCTATCCTCTGCTCCCGGCCCCGTTGCTGTCCCTGCCCGCCCTCACGCTGTCCCCACAGTTCCTGCACTCCCCGTGGCTGCTTGCACCAGCTTGGCTGCTCAAGAGTCACCTCTGCACCCCGGTTTGGGGATGGCTGGCAGATGTGGACAACCAAAAACCTCTGAGTGCCAGCTCTAGAGGAAGGTTCCAGCCCTAAAAGAGGGTGCCAGCCCCATGGAAAAAGGTGCCATCCGTAGAGGAGTGTGACAGCCCTATGGATGAGGTTGATAGCTCCATGGATGAGGCTCTAGCCTTGCAGACAGCACTTTGCCATGCACATCTGGTGCTCAGCCTCTGTGGGGTGAGAGCTGGGTGGCATCACTGCAGGAGCACTGCCCACCAGCTGTTCTCTCCTTCTGGGGACATTGGTGTGCTCTGTAAGAGTGTCTCCATGCAGGACAAGGTGACCTGGATCCAGCAGGGGTCTGGTGTTCGTGTTTCCCATTCTCGGGGAGCTGGTGGTTCCCATGACCAGGATGCTGGCAGCCACCTCTGCCACAGCTCGGTCCTTGGGTGCTCTCCACCTTGGGGACCAGTTTCGATCGGCCTGAAATCGAGCTCTTAGTCCTGCACCTGAACACAGCCATGGCCGGGGGAGGAACTCAGGGTCCCTTGAATCAGACCCTGGAGTCCTCCTGCCTGGCTATGGCCTCCCGACGTCACAGCCGCGGCTGCAGGAGCAGAAATTTAACTCCTGATGTATTTAAGCCCACACGAAGCACACGGCAACGCGCTTTAGGGCCAACCGGGGACCGCTCCCGGGCCGTGAGGAGGGACAACATGGCGGTGGCCCCAAGGCCTACAACCCCCACAAGGCTCCGCGCGGCGGCTGCCGGGTCACATGACTGTGTGGCCGCATCACGTGGCGGAACGGGCGGGACGCGGTGCTGTGGCAACGGCGCGGCCGCCATGGCCAAGCAGTACGACATGGTCGAGTGCCCCTTCTGTGATGAGGTCTCCAAGTACGAAAAGCTCGCCAAGATCGGGCAGGGCACCTTCGGGTGAGTGCCGCGCCGGCCCCCGGCCTTCCGTGTGCCGGTCCGCCCCCGGCCTTTCCCGGCCTCAGGCCTGCAGTCGGGGCCCAGCCCCGCCGTCCATCGGTTCAGGTGCTCCGTGCTCGCGTGTCCTTTCCCCCGTCACCCCTCTGGCTTCAAAGGACCATTCTGGCTCCTCAGCCCTCTTTTTCCCGACCTGAGATCCCGCTCTGGCAGAGCAGAATTAACCTTGAAAACAGGCTGGGGATCTGTAACTTGGCCCAAAATGTGCAGCTTGTCTCCAAATGTGCAATTTTTTTTTTTCTAAAAATGTGCTACATTACTGAAAAGCCTTGTAAAGCTGCAAGAGCTCTGGCTCTCTGTTGGTTCACTGAGTCTTGAGGCCCTTTGGCTCAGGGGGAATGTGACTATATTGGCTCAGTACACAGTTCTCTGTAGGGTGCTTTAGTGTGTCTTGTTTGTGCTTGTTCCTTGTCAGGAGCACCTTTCTCCTTGTGGTGCTCATGGATTTTTTTTCGATTTTTTTTTTTTTTCCCCAGGGAAGTTTTCAAAGCTAAACATCGTCAGACAGGCAAGAAAGTAGCACTGAAGAAGGTGTTGATGGAAAATGAGAAGGAAGGGGTAAGTGTGGGGCATGGCTGGATTGGATCTGTTGTCACCTAGGCTGCAAAGGCACATGGCAGCAGTGGGGGGACTGGGTTGCATGGGATGGCTGCTGGGAAGTGACACTTCCCATGTGTTTCTTGTCCTCTGGAACCCCCAGCACAGGGCTCCGTGCTGGCTGTGTTTGTGGGGTTATATGTGAAGCACATGTTCAGGCGTTGGGGTCAGAGTTAACAGCTTAAACAGCAAAGACAGCAACCAGAGAGGCTGCTGTGCAGCTCAAGCTGGGCTGTACCATGTCCTGGTGTGAATGTAGCAGGTGAGGAGAGCAGGGCAGGACCTGCCAAGCTGCTTGGTCACACCTCTCCCATTACCTAGGCAGAGATGGCCTGGTCTCCTGCACCTCCAATCTCCATTCTCTCTTTCTCTTTCCCAGTTTCCCATCACAGCCTTGCGAGAGATTAAAATCCTCCAGCTGCTCAAACATGAGAATGTGGTGAACCTCATAGAAATCTGCAGGACCAAAGGTACTTTGCAGAGTCTCCCTTGTGTTAATGATGGCTTTTCTGAGCCCTGCTGAGCAGGCTGGTGTCTTGTGTTGGGAGTGGAGTGGTCTAGCTGAGCACAGGCCTCTGTTCCTGCCTGTGACATGGGGTGACAGGTCCCTTACCTTGGAAAAGAGTTTCTAAATGAGTCAGGACATTGCTGAAGCTTGGCTGGTAAAAGCTGCTGTACTCCTGCCAGGATATGCCTGTGCCATAGCAGTGAATGCTGCCTGTGCTGGGAAACTCCCTTCTGAGAGGCTTTAAATGAACCAGCACTGGAGAGACTTTGGAGCAGAGGCTGCTCAGCCTGGAGCTGCCTCTCTCGGTTGGATTGTGATGGTTTCTGGCAGCTCTGAGCTGATGACACAGCTCCAGCTGAGGCTTACTCAGCATCTCTTTCTGTGGGTGACATAACTGCTCGTGTTGGGAGGGCTGGGAGTCCACATGGGCAGTTCTGAGGTGCTCTTCACCTCCTCACTGCCACCTGATGCCATCTGCCCCCAGATTCACAGGCTCAGCACACCTGGCCTGGCTCTGTTTTCCAGTGAAACTGGAAACATTTGCTATAACATTTGCATATAACATTTGCTAGAGTTTATATCTCATTCTCTTCCATGGATTCATACTGGAAAAATTCTTTGGAAAGTGACAGTTGATGTTAGCCTGCCCTTCCCTAGCCATTCATGTCAGTGAAGTAAAAACAAAACTAGTATCTGGTGTTTTTTAAACAGTCCAGTCACTGAACTGGCAGAAATATCTGGCCTAGGAGTGGGAAATTCAAGTTACTCCAGTACTCAATTGTGTGTAGATTACTGTTTGAGTAGGTATGAGTAAAAACACCAATGACAAGTTAATTTTTAATTCACTGTGTGATTAGAAGAGTTGTAACGATTGGATGTCTGGCATACCAAAAGTAAATATTTTTGTAGACATGTCATTTGTTCCCTTTTTGCTTGTGTTTTGTTTGTATTCCAGTTTTCACCCAAATCTGCCTTGACCTCATTTTACAGTAAAGTAGAAATGTTTCATCTACTGTTCTCAAATGTAGGCTTTTCTCTTTTTACATTGCAAAGGCATGTTTGGGGCTGTGTCTCTGTGAGGAACTGCAAACTCAGTGTAGCAGGCACCCTCCTGGCTGGGAAGGAGAGCACTGTGCTCCTGTGGGGGTTAAGCTTTTCCGGTTGGAGATGCTGATCAGCAGGTTTTGCTGATTACAACTGATGGAAATCAGCCTTTGTTTTTAATAACGTTTTGTGTGGGTGCTCTAGGAACAAGATTGAAATCGATTGCTTCACTTAAGGTCTGCTGTCATTGACTTCAAATTGCACTTGGAGTTTTATATCGCTGGGATCGAGATCAGTCTGTTTTCACAGATCCTGTTTGAGGTTGCAGGAAATCTCACTTTTTAATGTGAGATTAGACAGATTTTCCATGTTTCTGCATTTTTCCCGGGGCTGTCTGTGGGTGCCTCCTCTATCACTGGTGCTTGGCTGGCAGCCACAGCTTGCAGCAAGGAAAACCCACAGCTGTCATGTGCCCAGAGCAGCATGAAGTGAAACTTTCAAAGGTTGCTATGCCCTTTCCTTGCTCGTCTGATGACATTCGCTGCACCAATCCTCATCTCCTGTTCTTGTGTTGCTAGTTTTGCTCAGTTCTTCTTTAAAAAGGATCTTAAGGCCTCCAGGCTGTCAGGTTCTCTGTGTCCTGAGATTTTGTGTAGGGGGTGTTGTATGAGCTGCAGGGTGGTAGGAGGTAAGAGGAACTGTGACCCAGTGAAGGGTTCCTCACTGACAGCCCCTCTGTGCCTCTCCTTCAGCCTCTCCATACAACCGGTGCAAGGGCAGCATCTACCTTGTGTTTGATTTCTGTGAGCACGACCTGGCTGGCCTTCTCAGCAATGCCCATGTCAAGTTCACACTGTCAGAGATCAAGAAAGTTATGCAGATGCTCCTGAATGGACTTTACTATATCCACAGGAACAAGGTAATGGGACAGACTCCTGCTGTGCTCAGAGGGTGGTTTTCCAAGCAGCAGGTGTCTTAGCACAGGCTGGAGGGAAATCCTTGTCTCCCACTTCTGCAGCCTGTCATGCTGGCCCCAGCCACCCAAGGAGGGCACTTTATTCACTTAACTCTTCAATGTCTGTCCTTGTACAGATCTTGCACCGAGACATGAAAGCAGCAAATGTCCTGATTACGCGGGATGGAGTCCTGAAGCTGGCAGACTTTGGGCTGGCTCGAGCTTTCAGCCTGGCTAAGAACAGCCAGCCAAACCGCTACACCAACCGCGTGGTGACCCTGTGGTATCGGCCCCCAGAGCTGCTCTTAGGTAGGAGGAGCCCTAGGTGGGCTCTGATGGCTTCCTGGCCTTTCTCGGCCCTCTGGGAGACTAACTCAGCATCTCCGTTTAGGGGAGCGTGACTACGGGCCCCCCATTGATCTCTGGGGTGCAGGCTGCATCATGGCAGAGATGTGGACCCGCAGCCCCATCATGCAGGGGAACACAGAGCAGCACCAGCTCACCCTCATCAGCCAGCTCTGCGGATCCATCACGCCAGAGGTGAGGGCAAGAGTGGGGATGAGCTGTGGAGTGCAGGAGTGTGGGCAGAGAGTCTGGGACCAGCCACTTGGGCCTCTTCCCTGCCTTGTGTGCTGGCTGCTGTATGCTCCCAGCAGTGGAGTGTGCCTGCTGCTGGCAGGGAGGATGGAGAATCTTCTAGCCTGTGTTTTGGGGTTGTCTCTCAGACAAACACCTTCAATTTCTGCTTAAAGAAGGGTTAGGGTTTTTATTCTCAGGTGCTTTGCACTGGTCACCTTGAAAAGCCTCTTGAATTCTGTCGTGTGCTTTGTGGCATCAGCTCAGTTCTAGTGTGAGCACCCAGCCCTTCTCAGCTCCTCCTTTATCAGCAGCTCATCCTGCCCTCTTGTGGGGAGCAAGCTGAGGCATCTCAGCCCAGACTGGGATCTGTGGGATGTTGTTCTGGCAGCTGCAGAGTCCTTATCCTGCTGTCACAGTCATTATGTAAATACACTGAAAGTGGTTTCTTTGGCATGTAGCTACCTGCTGTGGTCTCTCCCAGATTGAGATAAGTGCTGGTGATTGCAGCAGGCTATGCTTTCTAAGGATAAAAGGTGTCACATCCAGGTGGTTATTTAGCAGTTTTGTCACTTTATCTTTCTGGATGTGGTAGCTGGCCTGAATTGTGGTCTCTAGTAGTTCTTTCATAGGAGAACCAGAAATCCTTGAGCATTGTTTCCACACCAGGAAGACTGTCATGACTTGTCCACATTCTCCAGGCATTAATGCAGCTTTTAGTGCTTTGTTGTTGTGAGAACAACGCCCGCCAGCTTGGATGTTATAAAATAGAATCGTTATTTTAGTTTGCCTGAGGGTGTAATGAATCAAAAATGCCTTGTCCTTTCCATAACTACTTCTTGCCAACCGCTTTTCCCGCCCCTTGCCAGGTTTGGCCGAACGTGGATAAGTACGAGCTGTATGAGAAGCTGGATCTCCCCAAGGGGCAGAAGAGGAAGGTGAAGGATCGCCTCAAGGCCTACGTCAAAGACCCCTATGCACTCGACCTCATTGACAAGCTGCTGGTGCTGGATCCCGCCCAGCGCATCGACAGCGACGACGCCCTGAACCACGACTTCTTCTGGTCAGACCCCATGCCCTCAGACCTCAAAAACATGCTGTCCACCCACAACCAGTCCATGTTTGAGTACCTGGCCCCACCACGCAGGAGGGGTGGGCACATGCCCCAGCAGCCGGCGAACCAAGGCCGGAACCCAGCTGCCACCAACCAGACTGAATTTGACAGAGTGTTTTGACATCTGGCAGGGTCCTGGCTGGGCTTCCCTGCATTAAGCAGAGATGTTCTGGCAAGGTCTTTTTGTCTAGGAAAGGACTTTTTTCAAGATGAATTGACTTACGGTGTTAACAGAGCTTGGCCATCTCCTCGGCCACTGCAGAGCTGTGTGACTTGGGGAGGTGATACCTATGAGCTTGACATAGTTTCTCTGCAGTTTCCTGTCTCAGAACCTGTTTTTGCCTCACCAAAAGTCTGTATTGGTTACATTAAACTTGCAGATCAATTGTTATGGATCAGGTGATTGAAAAAAAGTCTCCATCCACAATGGGGGTCTTGGCAAATGGTGTGGGGACTGGAAGGACTGGCAGTAGCTGCCCTGGACCAAACTGGGCCCTGCTTGGAGATGTCTCAGCTCTCTTGGTCTGTCATAACTCCTGCCTGGAGTATCCTCTGAGCACTGAGGCACTGATGTAGGACAAGGCAGGTGCTTCTGAGTCATCAGATGTGTCTTGGGGAAGGCAGAGTCACCCAGACAGCATGACTAGCTCCCCCTGAAGACTGGTATCTAGCCTAAAAAAGGGCTTACTGGGCAAACCAGAGAGGTGGGTGGTAGAGCTGGATGCTCCATATAGTCAGGATTTACAGTGGGAATTCCTGGTCTCTGTGACAGCACATGGAATCCATGCTTTCTTCACTGCAAACCATGACTGAGATACACCCATATGGGATACACCCAACCTGCTGCAGCCAAGCTCTGCCCTGTGCCTGAAATGAGATCAGCCCTCCTGCTGTCTGCAGGGATTTCAGGATAGTGTGGCAGGGCTGCTCACACTGCACTGGGAGCAGGGGGATACTTATGTGTCACCTGCTCTCCCCTGGAGCTCTTTGCATGAGAGACTAGAACAAGACCACTGCCTCCTGACACACTGGGATCACCTGTGCACATCTTATGCCAGAACTTATCAGGATCAATTCATAGAGAGCAAGTGGCCCTCCACAGCTGCTCTCTGCACAGCTTCCCGTGGCTGTCAGCTGCATCCAGCCATCTTCTCCCTGAGCCCCATGGATGCCAGGATCCCAGGATTCAGTATGTGCAGCTGGTGATAGCATTTGGCATTTGGTAACTTGTCTGTTAACGATTACTGACAAAAGCCATGTCATTGGTAGTGTAAGGTCTTATGAGGAAGCAGTGGTGAGTGGGGCCATTCTCAGAATAAAAAATGAGCTTGATAAAAAACATAAAAGACATGTACAACGTAACTATGTCTTGGGTTGGGGCTCTGAAAGTGTCTGTATGGGGGGGGGTAGACGGGACGAACACTTCGTTTATTTGGAAAAATAGTCGATTATGAGCAACAAGCCAGTTGACTTTGTGCCATTGTGGGTAAACATGGTCCTGTCCCAAACAGCTGGTGTGAGCCTGCTGTCACCGTGCAGCCTCTATGCGGAGACAGCGATGGGAGCCTGCATGACAGCATCGGGCCTTCCCGAGGAGGGCAGTTGGGGTTTGAGCCTGAGCCTCACGTCTTTTTCCTGTGGAGCTGGGGGCTCAGCGCCATCAGCGCTGCCATCCATTAACACATCAGTACGGCCGCCACGAGCAGAGGAGGCTGCTGCGCAGGCTGCGGAGCTCCGGGCGTCTTGGGCGGTGGGGCTGTAGGGCCATGTCCCTGTGTTGGCAAGACTGAGTGTCCTTGAGACGGGTTGTGCCTGATGCTACATCCCGAGGGGTGCGGCCGGGACCCCCGGTCCCCTCCCGAGGCGTCTGCACGGCTCCCCTCCTCGCTGCCCTTCGCAAAGATGGCGCTCCCCCATCGCTCATGTGACGTGGCGCGCGCTGCCAGTTGCAAAGATGGCGGCGGTGGCGTCGGAGGGGGGGCGGAGCGGCCCCGCCCCCCCCCGTTCCCTCCTCGGCGGTGCGCGCGGTTTGCGCGGGTCGGCGCGCGCGGCGGGGATGGTGGCGCGGGGGCTGCGCGCGCTGCGCGGGGCGCTGCGGGCCGGGGGGCGCCGCTTCAGCACGCGCCCCGCGCGCGCCCCCGCCATGGACTACCAGGTACCGCGCGGGGCCGCGCACCGGGCGGGGCACAGGGACCGCGACAGCCATGGGGCTGCGGTTCCTGGCGGGGCGGCAGGCAGACCTCCCGATCCCCCTCTGCCGCCTCCCGCACCCCCGAGCCGTGCCGGCTGCAGTTACGCCACGGTGTCCCCGCTTTCTGCTTGGGTCACCCCGCAAAGTGCGGGTCACCCCGTGGCTGCAGCGCGTGAGCTCGGCCTGCAGCGGCAGCCGCTCCGGTAGCCACGGCGTGTCCCGGCCGCACGCGGCTGCGCCAGGTGTCGCGGCGTTGATGGCGGTGCCCGGCGTGGAGTACCCGCCCCGGCAGGCGGGAGCGGTCCCGCTCGGCGGAGCTGGAAGCGCTGTCGGTGCCGGTGCCACTGTCTGGTGGGACAGGGTCTAACTGCCTGGGTGGAGTGTCTTCACACTGGGGACGGGGGTGCTGCGCCAGGTCCCTCCTGCAGCACACGGCGGTGCAGCGCCAGGCTCACGTCCCCTTGCCGTGGGATTGGGGGGCTCGGTGACAGTGGTAACCTCTTGTCTCAGGTGCGCAGTGCAGGTGCAGCGTTGCTGCTTCCTTAGCGCCGCTCATTAAACACCGGCGGGTAAAACAGGAACGGTGCGCGCTGGAGCGCTGCCCGCTCCTGCCGGCGGCGACCTTGTCCCACTGGGCAGCGGTGCCGGTGCTGGGCTGTCCCGTGCCCCATGGCGGGGCCAAGGGGCACCTGTGGAGGGGCGGGTAACCCCTGCCCATAAGTAGCCTGTCCCTGTGACAGGATCTGGCGCTGCCGGCACGTCCCCGCGGCACCATGGCGGAGATGCTGCCGGCGTGGGTGACCAGTGACAACGCCGAGGGGACTGAGCCCGAAGGGGTGGGTCGGGGCACACGGACTCTGGGTAGGCTGGCCCCTGGGGCTGTGGTGCAGCCACAAGAGTGCTGTGATGGGCACTATCCCGACTACCCTGGGTGTCTTTCCAGGATGCCATCCGGATGCTCAACACCCTGCAGACCAATGCCAGCTACCTGGAGCAGGTGAAGCGGGAGCGTGGTGACCCCCAGGCCCAGCTGGAAGCCATGCAGGGCTTTTTGGAGAGGAGCGGACTGAAGGTAAAGGGCTGATCCCTGTGTCTGTTCCCCCTGTCCTGTTAGCAGTGCCACCATCCTGGCACTGGCTGCCATGGGGGTCTCACAGGGTGGTTGAACTCTTACAGGTCGAGGACCTGGATCGACTGAACATCATCCACGTCACGGGGACAAAGGGCAAGGTGAGGCGGGTGGGCGGTGCTGTGGGGGGACTGGGGGGCTGAGGGGGGACTGCTGGTGTCTGTGGCTCTGTTTGCCCCTGCTCTGGAACGGGGGATTTAACACAGCTGTCTCCTCAGGGCTCAGTGTGCGCCTTCACTGAGTGCATCCTCCGCAGCTACGGGCTGAAGACGGGCTTTTACAGGTCGGCAGGGGGGGTCAGGAGGGTTTTGAAGGGCCATTGGAGCTGTGCATAACTCTTCCCTCTGCCCTGTACCTCCAGCTCCCCTCACCTCGTGCAGGTGCGTGAGCGGATCCGCATCAATGGGCAGCCCATCAGCAAGGACCTCTTCAACAAGTACTTCTGGCAGGTCTACAACCGGCTGGAGGAGACCAAGGTGGGGCCAGCAGGGTTTGTGAGGGTGCTCCCTCCCTTAGGTCCCATGCTAACCCTCGCCCTGCTCTGCCTGGCAGGACCCAGAGCATGCCAGCATGCCAGCGTACTTCCGCTTCCTCACCATCATGGCCTTCCATGTCTTCCTGCAGGAGAAGGTCAGTGTTGGTGGCCTCCAGCTTGTGACAGCAATGTCAGGTTGATGGGCACCTCAGGGAGGGGGGACTTGGGGCAGAACTTGTGTGGATCAGGCTGTAAATAGTCATGGCTGTAAATAGGGGATGCTGTGCCAGGTGGATGATCTCCCACAAATAGGGGATGTGCTCAGGTGTGGGTTTGGAAGGGCTGGTGGCAGGGATCTGTCTCCACCCACATCCCTGAATCTGTGGGGACGTATGCTGCTGGTGGCTCTGATAGCTCCATTGTCCCTGTGTCCCCAGGTGGACCTGGCAGTGGTGGAAGTTGGTATTGGCGGCACCTATGACTGCACCAACATCATCAGGTAGGAGCTGTCAGGGCTGTCTGTCCCCAGGGCTGATGTCCCTACAGTGGAAGGGGGAACAGCAGGGACACTGCCATGTTGCATCTCCAGGGCACCAGTGGTGTGTGGGGTTTCCTCCCTGGGCATTGACCACACCAGCATCCTGGGGGACACCATGGAGAAGATCGCCTGGCAGAAGGGGGGCATTTTTAAGGTAGGGGGACCTGGTCTTCTCTCTCCTCTTATGTTTTTGGGGTGTGTTCCCCCATGTCCCTGAACACCCCCATCTTTCCCAGCCCGGTGTGCCAGCGTTCACTGTGGCGCAGCCGGAGCAGCCGCTGGAGGTGCTGAGGGAGCGAGCCCAGGAGCGGAAGGTGGGTTGGTGGGGAGGATGTGGGCTGGGGGTACCCCACGGCGTGGGGCTCAGCCTCCTCTCCCCGCAGTGTCCCCTTTACCTCTGCCCGGAGCTGGATGACTTTGAGGAGGGCTGCCGGGCGCTGGAGCTGGGGCTGGCAGGTGCCCACCAGCGCTCCAACGCCGCCCTGGCCTTACAGCTGGCTCGGATGTGGCTGCAGCGCCGCGGCTGCCAGGGTAAGGCAGGGGGACAGAGACAGAGGGCCAGACCCCAACAGGGCCCCTGAGGTCTCAGTGGGATGCCTGTCCTGCCTAGGTCTTGGGGAGCTGAAGGAGGTGCCACCAAGCACCGAGCTGCTGGGGAGGCCAGTGCCACTGGCGCCTGTCTTCCAACTGACCGATGCCATGATCCAAGGTGCAGTATGGCCGTGCCAGGACCTGCCCTCGCCATGTTGCAGGGCTTAGTGGGACCATGCTGGACCCCAGCCAATGCCATTGTGTGCTGGAAGGCACAGTCTGCCTCACACTGGATTCCCATGGGGGGTACCAGTGTCAGGGAGGGTATGAGGATCCCAGCCGTGCTCCATATTCCTTCCCCCAGGCCTGCGGGACACAGAGTGGCTGGGCCGGACTCAGGTGCTCTCCCATGGCCCTGTGACGTGGTACCTGGACGGAGCTCACACCACCAGCAGCATCCAGGCCTGTGTCCGCTGGTTCCGCCAGGCTGCCCTCAACCAGGACAAGCCCCATGAGTAAGAAGAGGATGCAAAGGGGGGCACACATTGCAGGGGTGTGGTGGTGGTGCTGGAGGTCCCCTGGGGGCACGGGCCACCTGCCCTTTCTCCCTGCAGTGGTTCTGAGGTGCGTGTGCTGCTCTTCAATGCCACAGGCGACCGGGACACGGCGGCGCTGCTCAAACTGCTGGTGGTGAGGTTTGGGAGGTTCAGGGGGGTCACTGTGCCCAGATGTCTGGGTTCTCTGCCGGTCCTGGGACCTGCTTTGCTGTGGGTGCAGGGAGCCACGAGGTGGAGCTGGCACCCCGTCTGTCTGTCTGCCCATCCTGCTATGCTGGGGTGTATCCCACCTCAACTGTTCCCTGCAGGAGTCTCACAGTCCCAGGTGTGGGACATGGGACTTGGATCACCCCCTGCCCAATCCCCTGTAACCCTGCTGGTGTGGGACTGGCCCCAGTGGAAATGCCATGGGTGGGTCCTGAGGGTTCCCACAGGGCTGATTCCATCTGTCTCCGCAGCCCTGTCACTTTGACTATGCTGTCTTCTGCCCTAACTTCACAGAGGTGTCGGTGGCCAACAACGCAGGTGAGTGCTGGGGAGACAGGGTCTTCCCCAGCTTTCCATCCTGATCCCTCTCCAGCTCCTCCTGCAATCCCTGACTGCTGTCCCCATTCCTCCCAGACCAGCAAAACTTCAATGTGACCCTGGAGAATGCCCTTACCCGCTGCCTGGAGAACCAGCGGACATGGACAAGGCTCCTGGAGGAGAAAGTGGGGCAGGACCCCTGGCTCCCATCTCCCCTGCGGGTGGGGGGGCTGCTGCAGCCAGCCCCTGCCCGAGGCTCCCTGCTCCTGGTGCCCCCAGCCCCACGACCCCTCAATTCCCCGGCCCTTGTGTTCCCATGCCTGGCCCAGGCACTGCGGTGGATAGCACAGGGTCGGGAGCCCCATCTGGCAGCCCCTGTAGCCTCGGGGGCTCACCCCCACCCTGCAGCCAGCAGTGGTGCTGTGCTGCTGCGGGAGGCAGCTGCTGTCCATGTCCTGGTCACTGGCAGCCTGCACTTGGTGGGGGGAGTCCTCCGGCTGCTTGACCCTGCACTGTCCCAGTAATGGGGGGACAGGGCTTTGCACCTCTGTTTACTTGAAGCAACAGTTTTGCCCCCAGTGATGCACGGAGGCATCTGGAGGGGGATGTGGGACCTCCCCATCCCATCCTGGCTTGGCTGTTTTCACCCCAGTGCCTTTTGCCTGTGCCCTTCCTGAGACGTGGTCCATGGGGGGATGCTCCTGGTCTCCATCCCCTCCCTAGTGAGACTGACTGGGGGGACCCCCAGGGTTTGGGGGGCTGCTCCAGGCTGTGATGAGGTTCCAGTACCTGGTAGGTGGGAGCCTCAAGCTGTGGCAAGGCTCAGCATCAGGGCACAATTAATTTAACATAGGGAAGGTTTTTATTATTATTGATAAGAGTTTGTAACTTGGACAGGGAGCTGGGGGGAGTGGTGAGTTCTGCCCATCGTCCTGTGGGAGGGCAGCAGCCTTGCACCATCCTCCGTAAATAAACCTCTAGCTGCTCCCACTGGTGCCTGTTGCCTTCTTGGGGGGATGCAGGAGGAGCACAGGGGTTACCCCAAGTGCTTGGGCATGTCCAGGGGGCACCACTTCTTCCCCCCCATTTGATGGGGAGCCTCGTGGGAGGTTTTGGTAATAGCTGCTCTTTCTGCCTCCCCACTGCAGCAGGGGACCCCAGGGAGGTTGCAGGGTGCACCCCCCTGGTGTAGGTTGCCCTCAGGGGGCCAAAGCATTCACTGAATGAGTAATGGAGGCCCCCTCTGGGCTCGGCCTGAGATTTGGGGCAAAAAATCAGCTTAATGGCACTGGGGTGGGTCCCCAAGTCCATTGGCCAGGGGCTGTGTGGGCTCGGGGTGGCCCAGGGGCGTCAGGCCATGCTGCTGGTGGAGCAGGGAGTGCTCTGGGTGCTGCCGATGCTGTGGTTGGTGCTGCTGCTCTCCGAGGCTGGCACCATGCTGGAAACTGGCTGCAGTTTGGAGATGGGACCTGGCTCACACCGCCCGCCACGGGGGAACACCAAGGGGAAACCAGACTCAGGGCAAACAGTGGAGGCCTTGGCTCGATCCCCTGCAACCTTCCAGCCCTCATGCACAAACCCCCACAGATCACTCCCCAACTGGCCCCTGAGCCCTTGGGATGGATCCCTGGTGCATGGGGCAGGAGGGAGGGCAGATGGCAGAGGGGCCCACAGACAAGTAGGAGGGACCCTGAGGAGCTGGGTTTATTCCCCTATAGCATTGCCAGGACTGTACAGATGAGGGCAGGGAGCAGCCCGGTCTCTGGCTTACCTGGGGACTTTGACCAGGAGGGAAAAATGGGAAACCCCTGTAAGGGACACGCATGTGACCGCCCCCATCCCACCAGAGGTGTCCCCAGGGGTGGTGGATACTCACGGGTGTGCGAGTAGATGTACCAGAGCACGGCAGTGAGGAGTGCACCGATGAGGAAGGCACCGAAGGTGATGCCCAGGACAGCAGCCAGCCCCAGCCCACGGTCTGTGGGAGGATGAGGCCATCAGCACTGCCACACTGGGAGGGTCCCTTTCCCGCTCCCATTCCCATCCTGACCACCTGCCTTGCCCTGAACTTACAGTTGAGTGGCTGCCAGGCATCCTTCACTGTCACCTCCAGGACCTTCTCAAAGATGGTGTCATTCTGTGGAGGTGGAGGTTGGGGTGAGAGGGGGAAGACGTGCACCCCTGCAGGATGGCAGATATGGGGGCCCCCAGGCTCTTTGTGGAGCAGGGAATGCTGCTCCTGGATGAGCTCCATCACCCAATGGTGTGGGACAAACCCATCAGGCTGCTGCTGCTGATGTGGACCGGTGTGGTGGCATCACAGAATGGGGAGGGGGTTACACTGACCTGCAAGCCGGCCTTGCACTTGAGGATGGCAGAGAAGGGGATGTGTCCACCCTCAGGAATGGTGTAGGTGAAGCGGAAGCGCCAGACCTTCCTCCCATGGCTGCTGGGGGGGCCCTCCAGCACAGCCACTCCTGCACCACGTGCCTCCCCACCCTGCACCAGCAGCACTGGCTCATGCCCTGAGGCCACCAGCCAGCACTCCTTCAGCTGCAGGTCAGCTGGGTGATCCATCCACCGCATGGACGCCTGCATGGGGTGGGAACGGGGCACACCATCAGGGTCACTGGCCCAGGGATGGCTGGACTGCCCCAGCCTGGGCCCCGGGACAGTGGCAGTACCTGCACAAAGGCCTCCTTGTTGATCTCCAGCTCCGTCTGTGGTGCCTCGAAGGCAGCGGTGGGGAAAAGGCGCAGGAAAAGCTCCCGTGGGATCTCACACTGGAAGCCCACCTGCAAGAGGGGGGCAGCACTAAGGGGGTGCCCAGAATCCGGCTGACAGTGACATCTGCACCTTCTCCCACCCCTGGACATGCTGGGAGACCCGGCTCTTACCCGCACACTCCGGAGCACTGCATCCTTGGCCAGGCTGAGGATGAGCTGTGAGAAGACAGGCAGGTGGGGTCAGTCAAGTGGTCCCCACTGCTGGACTCTAGGGATGGCATGGCATGGCATGGCAAGGGATTGTCCCACCCACACACTCCCCCCTCCATCTCAGCCTTGGGCTACAGTATGATGTTTCCAGCCATGCAAAAGCAAGGAGGTTCTGGTGGAGAAGTTCCACTGGCAACCACTGAAGCTCTCATGGGCCATCAGTGAGGCTGGAGACAACACCCCCAGCCAGCCCCCCTCTCACCTCATTGTTGGCATAGCCCCTGCCCTCCAGTGAGGTGCCACAGTGGCTGAGGGGGCTTTTCAACATGAAGTGTGTGGCATTTTTCTCTGCCTGGCAGCTGATGTCCCTCAGGGTAATGTTCACCACGTCCTTGATGGGCTGGGAGGAAAGCACACTGTAGTCACCCACTGACTGGAGACATGCCAAGCACCCAGAGGAAAATGCAACTTCTGAGTGATTTTGGTGGACATTGGCAGAGGAAAATGCAACTTCTGGGTGATTTTGGTGGACATTGGAACCCCTCTCCACCCTCCTCACCTCCAGGTAGGACCTGATGATGACAATCTCCATGGTTTCATCCGTGCACTTCCAGGGCTTGAGTGTGAGCAGCACCTGGTGGGGCAAGTCTGGGGGCTGTGTGATGACAAGGGGAGTAGTCGTCACAGGTGTCTCAACCATCTCTGCAGGACAGGGAGATGGAGGGGCTGAGTGGGAGTGATGGAACCCCCCCCATCCCACCCAGCCCTGGGGCACTGGGGGCCTCACCGTCCCCATGAATCTCCAGGCTGATGTAAGTGCTGGCAGGGATGGCAGAGTAGGAGGCAATGACACTGTAGTTCTTCTCAAAGGCTGTAGCAATGAGGTCCTGCTCTGTGTCAGGCAGGAGCACCCCGGGGACCAGCACTGGGAATGAGGACACCTTGTAACTCCCAGAGACCTGCAGTGAGGAGGAAAAGGGGGAAGCATAGAGGGGCCAAGGCAGGGTTCATCCCAGTAATGAAGGCTTGAAGCAAGGGGGCTGCCACTTGGCCATGTCAAATATCTCCAGGTGCCCTCCTGCCACCCTCCCCATGACCCCAGCATCTCCTGGGCACCTGGCAGACCCTTGGTGGGGGTGGTGGGATGGGGAAGACACGTTCCTCTCAGCATACCATTAATTGGATGCTGCACTTTGAGGAGAGGAACCAGGTGAAGTTTGCCTTGCTCTGCAGGACGAGAATCTGGTTGCCAGCAGAATTCTGAGGACAGCTCAGAGACAGGTTCACTTCTGTGATGGGGAAGCTGCAAAACCACAAGACCCCCCCTTCTCAGCATTCCATACCAACTGGTCCCACATACAACTCGGGATGTGGGGTTCTGCCTTTGAGACACCCCAACACCTTCCCAAGCATCCCCAAGCATATCCCACTGCCTGTCCCACTGCTGGCACTGTGGTACCTGGGCTCTGACTGCAGATGGATGATGTGAGCAGCCCTGGTGTTCTGGGTGTCACTGCGTGAGCAGCCCTTCACCCCGTGGAAGAAGACCTCAGTCTCAAGGTGCAGAATGGCATTGAAGTGCTCCTGGGGAGTGCATTCTGGAGGGCTGTGGGCATCTGTGTATGTGGCAGGGTCACCAAAGTCAAACAGGGCTCACTGGGTGAGGAGATGCTCAGGGGCATCAGTCCACATGGCATCTCCCTGGGGAAGGTACTTTGCCCCAGGAGGTTGTCACAGACAGGGAACAGGAAGACCATTCCTGCCCACTCCAGCCCCCAGTGCTAGCACCCAACCCCATGCACCTTCTCCCAGGTGGAGCTGTACTCTGCGGGGGTCCTGCAGCTCGCTGTAGGATGTGATGCCTCCATAGCTAGCCACAGTCCAGGCCAGCAGCTGCCTCTCACTGGAGACCATGGGCGGCTCAGGGTTTGGTGCTCTGATGGACTCCGGGCTGAGGTGGGCGTCCTGTGGGCCAAGTAACAGCCTAAGTCAGGGTGAGGGGCAAGGAGCATCCCTCCCTTACACAGGCTGGCATGGGGGAATGGCTTTCCCCCCAGTGTGCAGGATACAAATGTGAACCTAAAACAGGTGAGTGTCCCAGAGCCTGGGATGGGGTCACCCTGGATGAATGGGGCTTTCTGTAGCCATGAGCTGCAGGAGTGGCTGACAGCACATGGAGGGCTCAGCCCACTTTATTATTAGCCACAAACAAAGCAGGAGGTTTATTTTGCTAACAAAGAGCCTGACCCCGGCTCAGCTCGCTGGAGCCAAACCCCATCCTTGACCTTCCTCCTGCCGGCCGGAGGAAATGGGAGCTTTTTCCAGTCCTGTGCGTCATTCCCTGCCTAGCCAGCCCAGTGTTCAGCGCTGCCAGCAATGGTCAGGAGTGTCCCCTCCTCCCTGGGGCACCACAAGCATCATGTCTGGTGACTGGGGGGACCACTCTCCACCAATGACCCCCTTAAACATCCCCATGGATGGCCTGAGCCTTGCTGCCCCCTGGGATTGCTCCTGTTGTGGGGCTGTAGAACTCACGGTGCAGATGATCAGGTTTGAGCACGGGGAAGTGATGGTGGCAGAGCAGCGGGTGCAGAGGAGGATAAGCACTGCTGGCCGGCTGCAGGCATCAGCTCGTGGAGTGACTGTCACCATCAGATGGACAGGAGAGTCCTGGGGTGAAAGAGGAGAGTTTCACCACTGTGGCCACCAAGCCCCAGCTGCTGTCACCTTCCTGGCTGCTCCCTGGAGCCAGAGGGAGCAGAGAGAGACCACAGGCTGGCCCTGAGGATGAGCCATGCAAGAGGCAGCCATGGCTGGGTGTAGGGGGCAGGGATGCCAGAGAAGTGTGTGCCTACACTGATGGGGCAAACAGCCACTGGCTCCCCTAAGCACCCTGGACACCAGAGCATCCTCATTGTATGTACTGGGGTATCTCTCACTGAAGACTGGAGAATCCCCACCCTGGGCACTGGGACATCCCCCGGCAGGTTTCCCAGCCCCATCCCAGCACTGTGCAGCCGCTCCAGGCTCATGTGCATCCATATGGGTGTGCAGGGATATCTGGGCTCAGTGGTGGCACACACCATTCCTCGTGGCTAGCACTGGTTGCCTCTAGCCGGAAATCCGGATGGGGAAGTTAAAACTCCAGGCGCTAAATTTGGCAACTGGTGCTTGAATAACGACTCGCAAAGTTCTGAGCCAGGCAGCAGGCAGGGAAAACCAGCCGGGGACTGGGTGGGTGGAGGCTATTGCCAATGCCCTGCACAGGGCTGGCGGGATGAGGCTGTGGGCATCCCAGCCTGGCCATGGCCCCGTGGCAAGCGTGGGTGGCCAGGGACCCCGGGTGGCCCCGAGCATCGGGGAGGAGCTGGCGGCTGTTTTTCCTGCCGCGTGTTTTGTGGCGCTCCATTGTTTGGCTGCGCGAGTGGCGGGAGCCTCGGCGGTCCCCGCCGCCGCCTTTCGGGTTATTTTTTTCTTTTTCTTCTCCTTTTTTTTTTTTTTTTTTTTTTCCCATCGTGGGGATCTGCTTATAGAAAACAGTTTCCAGTAATTCTTCTATAAGTGGAGCCGCGTCCCTGCCCAGCTTCCCCCGCGCGCCGCGGGGCTCAGTGCCGCAGCCGTGACATCAGTGCGTGTCCCCTGTTGCCGCTGGTGACAACCCTGGGGCACCCCCCGCCCTGGCACTTATCCAGGATGCCAAAGCCAGGTCACACCAGGCTAGGCCAGAGGGGTCCTTGCAAAACCGACCCTCCCCAACGCCTGGTGGCCTGGCTCCCCTTTCTGCTCCAAAAGCAGAACTGGGAAAGCTGGGAGGTGGCAGGGAGGGGGGAGTGTGGCGCTGGGTGGCCCAGGGCTGGGCCAAAATCGGGTATTGGGCCCCAGCCAGTGCGAGGGAAGCCGGGCTGTCCTGCAGAGCTGCCATGCAAACCCGTGCACTGGTGCAAACCCACCCAACGGTTCCAGCCAGTACCAGTGCCAGCCCTGACACCGCCCTGCACTGTCCTTGCCCCAAAGCACCCACAGTGCGGTTATCACCTCGTGGCACAGTCATGCCAACATTGGCAGACAGGTTTCTGCTCTCTTGGACACCTTAAAATTATGTACCTCATTCATCCCTCCACTCTTTCCTCCATCCCTCCCTTCAAACCTCCTTCAATCTCTTCCTCCATCCTGTCTTCCATTCTACC
>CM031872.1:5915577-5934426 GCA_018697195.1 Certhia americana
TTCAAACCTCCTTCAATCTCTTCCTCCATCCTGTCTTCCATTCTACCTTCTATCACTTCCTCCTTTCCACTTTCCCTCCGTCCCTCCATCCCTCCGTCCCTCTGTCCCTCCCTTCCTTCCCAGCATGGTCACCACTGGGTACCCGTGGCTCTGCCCAGCTCCTAAGCCAGAACAGGCCACCTTCCCAGGGAAATGGAGTGTCCTGAGGTCTCCAGAACAGGAATATCTGCCTTGGCAGCATGGTCTATTAAAGAATTTGCCTCTAAAATCTTTACATTCCCATCAGGGGCAGAGGCTGTGCTTGGAGGAGAAGCTTGGATAAGGTGCTGTGGAGGAGGTTAATCCAGGTCCTTTCACTGCTCCTTAATTAGAGGAAGGTTTTCACAGCAGGGACACCCTGCCTGTTGAGGACACAGGGTGACAGTGCTGTGGTGAAAGTGTGAAGTGACAGTGCAAGAAATTCTGTGGGGATGCACTGGGACCCCTCTTGCTCACCTCAGACCACTTGACACTGAGGACATGGACTTCATGGCCAGTGTCCATCGAGCTGTTGCTGACGCAGCCCCTTGGCACCGTGCTGGTGACATAGGAGAGGGTGATGGGTGGCTCTGCTGTCACCGGCTGCAGGTCACAGCCCTCGGCTCTCCCGGGGTCTGGACGGAAAACAAGAGACTGTCAGTCCCCGCTGCATGGATGTGGGGTCACACAACACAGGGGAGGGTTGATACAGGAGGGGGCTGAATGTCTCCGCCAGCGCCGGCACTTCCTCTTGAGCCTCAGCCCCCAGCCCGGCGTCAGCATGACCCCACGGCCGGGCACAGCACCCCCGGGACCATCTGCTACGTGTTCACTCGGGGCCTGTCTGCCACCGCCAGCCCCTTCTGCAATCACGTTAATGACCCTTGGATCCGGGCTGGAAAAATACACTGTCCCTGCTCGGCCCTGCCACGTGCCAAAACTCGCACCCAGCCGCCCCGAAGGCTGGGGCGGTGGCGGAAGCCCCCCCTGAATTCCTCTGCTGCAGGAAAGTGGGAAGCGCAGGTATGGAAATAGCTGTAAAGCTCATCCTCTGCGGGCGCTGAGGCGTGAGCTTTGCCCCATCCCAAAGCCCCCGGCGGCGCGCAGCGAGTGGGGCCGTCCGGCGGCTGCCAAGGGAAATCCTGAGTGCAAACACCCATTTGAAGGCCTGAGCCTGTAAATCCCCACATGCCTCGACAGTTTCCTCTGCCTCAGGCAGCTCTGCTGTGGCCAACTTGTGTCCTCAACTTGGCCCCGAGGGACCATCTGCATCCATGGGTGGTTCCTTCCAGGGGGCCGGACAGGACAGACCCCCGGGGTGACAGCTGGGGGCTTTCGAAAGGGAGATAGTGCCTGGGATGTGTGTTTCCTTTTGAGTTGGCTACCAAGCTCTATCCCTTCCCACTCTAACTTTTTCCATCCCTGGTGGCTCCTGGTGCACCGGGAGGTGGCTAAACAGCACTCCAGGTCCTCCTAGCCACCCCCACCAGGGGCTGGAGGGTGTGATGCTCACGGAGTTTTTGGGACGCAGCACCTGGCAAAGGGCCATTCATCCCAAGTCGTGTCCCTGACCTGTGTCTATACCGTTGGGGTGGCCTGGCTGCAGCGGTGGGGTCATGGCACAGACCCCCGATGCCGTGGGCCCCCCTTATTGTCCGGCGCTTCCTCCCCCCCAGCGTGGCGGCCGCGCGGCCAGCAGCATCGGGAGGAAGATAAACAGCCGCTTATCTGGGCGCCACAGGCTGTGTCCCTCTTCCCTTCTACTCCTGCCCTGATGGCACCGGGCACGGCCGTGCGGCCCCGGTGCTGCTGGGCAGAGGACGGGCAGCTCGTCGCTCCTCGGGCAGCATCCTGCTGGGAGGTCAGGCAGGGCTGGGGGCCACGGCTGGGCTTGCCCCTGGCAGGGCAGGGATGTCAGCAGAGGGGATGCGGGGCACCGGTGCCAGTCGGGCACTGTCTGTCCCTGGGGAAGGCAGCGGGCTCCAGCATTATGTCAGGATCAGATAAGGGGGCTCAGCTGGGCTGCTGGGGCGATCAGATAAGGGCACTGTTATTTTTGTACTCCAGGAAAAGGAAAAAAAATTAAAAGGAAAAAAGAAAGAAAATCCATTTTATGTTTTTTTTTTCAACCTGCACTCTCCCTTGCTTTGGTGCCGCTGAGGTCAGGGAACAGGGATGGTCCTGCTGTGGCTCCCCCGTGGGTCAGGGGCTGGGGGGGCAGCTCCTGGGATTTTGGAAGCAGATGAAAGACCAGGGCAGAGAGCAACGCTGGGGTGTGGGTTGCAGGGCAGGGGTGGCTCTGGTGGTGCAGGATGCCCATAGATGGGCAGTGCCACTTTGGCATCCTTGCATCCAGCGGTATCGCCTCAGCACTTGTGTAATGAGCTGATCCAGGACAGGAATAGGGCTGGATCCTGCACTGAGAGGGAACTGTCAGTTCCCTCTGAGCCACCACTGGCTGTTGGACCACACTAAGATGGTATTGGGGGTCAGATGATGGGGTGGATGGGTCCAGGCTTTGGGCCTGACACAAGTCACATCATTCCTGCCACTCTCTAAGTCAGGCAGGTGCCAAGAAGCCTCTCCTCAGAGTTGGGAGGGGTGACCCAGCACCATCTCACCCCATGGGAGCAGTGCTGAGCCCCTTGTGGAGGGTCACAAAGTCCCCACCTCTGGAAGCTGGCTGTGATTGTGAGACACGCTGCACTAAACTAACACAGCACCCCAGTCCGAGCACCCCAGTCCCACAGCACTGCACCCACCATGGATATCCCAGTCCCACAGCACTGTGCCCACTGTGAGCATCCCATCCCAGCACCTGCTGTGGGCATGCCCAGCTCCAGAGGTTCCTGTGAGGAAGAAGCAGCAACTGGATAGGATGAGTAGCACAGGTAGGCAGGATGGGGGCCATGTGTAACAACTACACAGCTACACATATAGCACAGATACTCAGGATGGGGACCACATGGCACAGCTGCATAAGACAGTGAAGATATGGCCCAGCCATATAAGACAGGGTCCATATTACACAGCTGTGTAGGTTAGGGGTGCTGTGGCCAGAGGAAATTGTTTATATGGCAGACTGTCACAGGACAGGGGCCATACAGACACATACAATAGGGACTGTATAGCTCCATTACAGAGCACAGGGACTGTGTGTCACAGCTATGTAGGATGGGGATCATACAGCAAAGATAAATAGGACAGGGACCCTAGGAACAGACACTCAGGGTGGGGACCATATGGCACAGCTATGTAGGACTCAGCCCATATAGCACAGCCCTGTTATGGCACAGCCATATACGGTGGAGACTGTTGGGGACAAATACAAAGATCATGGCACCGCTACATAGGACACAGGTGGCATTGCACAGCTGTGTAGGATGGGGACCAGATGGCACAGCTGTGTGGTATAGGGACTATACATCATAGACAGAGAGGACAAGGCCACTGTGGCACAATGACACAAGATGTAGAACATATGGCACAGTTACAGGATGGGGACTGTACAAGAAAGTGACAGAGGACACAGACCTTACTGCACATCTACATAGGATAGGGACACCACAGCACTGCCATAGGGCAGAGATTATGGCACAGCTATAGGATGGGCACCGAGCCTCATAATTACACAGGACACAGAACTTACTGTACATCTACAAGGATGGAAACTGTATGGCACAATTATAGGGGACATGGCTCACATGGCACAGCCTCACTGGATAGGGACTGTCTGGCACAGTCACCAGAGAGGGTTGTGGTATAAGAGAGCGGGTGTCAAGCCTGGCAGTGGGGCCACCCCAGCACCACCCATCAGCATTGACCCCCGAAGTGACCAAGAGGGACCAGCCCAGCCAGGACACATTGCTGCTGGCCCCAATCTCTCCAGGAGGCCGCTGCTTTCCCAGTTTCCTTCCCCCCTGCCAGTGGACTATGTCCCCGAGTTCCCCAGTTCCATCAGCACTGGCTTCCCCCCTTGAAATTCCCCCTCTGCATGGATCTCAGGGTGGCTCCAACTTCTCTGGAGGTGCCTAAGCCCCCAACTCCCACTTGAGGCTTTAAGCGTTTTTTTTCCCATTTTTTTGTCCCCAGCTCCATTCCCACATTCCATGTGAGGTTTTAAGGTTTTTTTTCCCATTTCTCACTCCTTGCTCCAGCCCTACATCCCATGTGAGGCGTTAAGGGTTTTTTTTTTTCCCATTTCTCGGCCCCATCTCCTGGTCAACCCTTCCATACTCCGCGCTGATGGGAAGTCACCAAAGCCACTCTAGACCCCCACCCCGTGTGCCACCGTCGTGGCCAGGACTCAGCCACGGCGTCTTCAGCGCCTCCCGCACCCCAATGACGCAGCCGGAATTTCGGGGGTCCCAGGGAGCGGCAGGGCTGTGCCGTGTGTATTCCGGGAATCGGGGTGGGTTTCTCCCTTCCCGCATCGAGGCTGCTCCCCAAAACCTCCTCTCCCGGGGGGTTCCTGGGGGTGACCATCACTGCTTGTGCGGCCACAGCCGCGACCCCCCTTTGGCCACCGATCCCGAGTCACCGGCGGGTCCCGGGTGTGCCGCTGTCCCGTCCCGCTGTCCCATCCCGTGGGTCTCATCCCCGAGGTCCGGTTCCCTGGTGCCCCCCCGTCCCCACTCACCCGGGCGGCCAAGCAGCGCCAGGAGCAGCGGCAGGAGCGGGACGGAGCGGGGGCCCATGTCCGCCTGCGGCCGCTTCCCGGTAACCAGCGCCGAGTGCGGGCGGCGGCAGCGGCAGGAAACCGACTCCCTTCGGAGGAGGGTACGCGGCGGAGGAAATGCCGCTGGCGGCGCAGGGGCCGGGCCGGCGGGGCCCGGGGGGGGGGCGGAGAGGATGGACACCCCGTCCCCCGAAGGCACCGTGCCTCAGTTTCCCTACAGCGCCGTGCGGGGCTGTACTCCGGAGGGGTGCACTGGAGGTGCCCCGGGCACGGGGAGTGCACTGGTACCCGGTGTAGGTGCCCGCAGGGCCTCCCAGGGCTGGCAGTAATGAGTGGAGGGGTTGGACACAGGGGTTCTAGTGGAGTCCACCCACACAAATTATTTCTGAGCTGTCCCCAGTGATGGGGATGGGGGGCTGCCCCAGGCGATGGGAAAGGGGCTGTCCCCGACATTCAGCCCCCACTGCTCCCAGCCAGCACCCTAGCAGGGTCACATGTCGCAGGCTGGTGGCTGCCCCATGGCCCTGGACACCCACTCTGGTGGGCAGGTGGAAGCCCCCGAGCACTACTGCCTGCCTTGCCTGTACCCTTGGCCAGGCCACAGGTGGGGCTGCCCGGACACCTGGCAGGTGGGCTTGGGGTCAGGCGATCCCTTGGGACAGGGGAGCCTGGGTGAGGGGAGTCACGGGCAAGGGGGTCACAGCTGAGCACTGCCGAAGGGGCACCCCGGACCCCCTTCTGCACTCCTGCCCTGTTCCTCCCCACACCTCTGCTGGCCGAAGTGAGAGCCCTCGTACAGCTCAGTGGGGCTGGTACCCTCACACCGAGGGTCGGCGCAGGTCCCTGGCGGTGGTTTTCATCTCGATTCATGGTTCACGAACGTGGGGATGGAATGGAAACGTGTCAGGGAAGTCAGCGACGCCTGTCCCCAGCAGCCAGGATGTCCCCGGAGATGTCTGTGACCTGGGGTGAGCAGCAACCATCTCCCATGACAGAGCACTGCCATCTCCTGGGGACAGCGGGGACGGGTGCTCACCCGGGCATGGGGACAGCGATGGGGACCGGGACCCGGCACAGAATCCTCCGGCTCCCTCGCACCCCTCTCCCCGCGGTGACACCGCAGTACAACGACGGAGACACCCTCGCTGATGGATACTGGGATGGTGGCAGCCACAGTGTGACAGAAGGAGGGTGGCCGTGGCTGTGGGGTGGCCACATATGCAGCCCCCTGCACCCCATTTGGCCCAGCATCTTTCCCCCTCACAGCATATGGGATGGCCTTGCGATTTCAAACTGGAGAAGCATCTAAACCCCAACACCAAGCACTCAGGGCTGTACTGGGGAGCAGGGCAGAGTCGCTGTCCCACTCCCTGCCCAAGTCACCACCTGGGGAAACTGAGGCACACTCACAGCACACCCGCAGAGGGCTGGAGGCACAAGAGAGATGGGTCTCCCCACTCCCCAGCTTTAGGCCATGGTGTCCCAAACCACACGACCCCTCTGTCCCCTTGTCTCCACCAGCACGAGGCAAGCACTTGCTGGTCCCAGCCCTGGATCGTTGTCCTGGCAGTGTCCCAGCCCTGGCCGGATGGCTGCATCCTTCCTGCCTGCCTGCCTCCCCGCAGTGCCTTGGGCTCTGCCAGTGGCTCGTGGCCCCCGAGCACGGGGCTGACGTCGGGCTGACTGGTGAGTTTAAGTTTTCATCTTGGGCAGTTTTGTTTTTTCCCTGCTGGCTTCCTTTCTCCGCTCTTACTCCTTGGCCTCGTGGCCTTGGCTGACCCCAGTGCTGCCACCCCTCCTGCCCTCCCAGCCCCCTGGCTCCATG
Organism: Certhia americana; assembly: GCA_018697195.1. NCBI lineage: Eukaryota > Metazoa > Chordata > Aves > Passeriformes > Certhiidae > Certhia > Certhia americana. Next base: position 5,922,099 of record CM031872.1, read on the forward strand.
CCCAGCTCCCAGCAGCCCAAAAGTAAGCGGTGGGGGGCCCTATTGGAGTTGCAGCTCTGCTACTCCTGCCCTCACTGTAGCTGGGTAAACCCTGTCCCCAAGCTCCACTGCAGCCCCTCTGCTGTGGCATTGTGCCTGTGTGGTTCTGTGGGTGCTGGGGAGCCCCCACATCCCGGGTTCCCCACACCAGCACCCCCAACTGCCTGTCTGTTGGGGCCCTGTGACTCATGACTGTGAGGGCACCCACTCAGTCCCCCAGCCAGGAGGATACCCAGCCTCATGGGTGTCCCCAGTGCGTTCCTTATCCTGTGGGGTCAGGGCTGAGCAATGAGTGCCCAGACAGTAAGCAGCACAAACCATCAGTGCAGCTGCTGTGTACCCCAAAAAACACTGACAGCCAACAGAAACATGGAAATGCCAAGGCATGAAAGTGGTGGAAATCCCCATCCCAAATCCGGTCGCCTCCAGTTCCTGGCAGCCAGTGGGGGAGCTGAGAGGGAAGGACGCATGTGCAGGACACGACTCAGATGCTGCTGGTGTGTCCGGACACACACCCAGAGCACGAGGGGGTTCAGCAATCGGGACAGAATGAGGGTGGCTGGGACTGGCTGGAGGATGCAGGCGCAGGCTCCCCACAGGCCACGGACTGGGAAGCCAGGGTGAGCGGCCGGGATGCTCCCTCCCTTCCTCTGAGCGTAGCATCCCAGTGCACCGGTGGGATAAACACCCGCTTCCTGCCCTTAATCAGCTCCAGAGGGGCTGGGGGGGGACAGAGGGGGAGGAGAAAAAAAAAAAAAACAACTAAGCTCTGGAAAGAAAAACTCATTTCCTGCGACAGAAGAAAAAGATAAAGTCTGGATTCATTAAAGTGAACTTTACTGGGGAGAGACGGGAAAGAGCCAAACACAATGTCCTTGAAATTTCCTCCACACAGCTCCGTCCACGAAAACAGGATAAAGCCGCTTCCGCTGTCTCTGCTGGAGTGCACTGGGGGGAACTGGGGCCGGGGGCTTGGTTACAGGCAGTCGAGGTGGGTGCAGACCTGCTGGAAAACCTCCTCCACGGAGCCCTCAGCGTTGAGCTGGGTACAGAGGGGTTAGCTGGGGCACTCATCCCAGAGAAACTGGAACTCTCCCAAGGGTGCATTTTGGCCGTGGATGAAGAGACCAGGGCTCATTTAGGGCAAAGGGGTGAGGGCCATCCTTGAAGGGGGTCGTGTTGGGAGTAAGAGAGGTCAGGCCCACCCCAAACTAGACAGGATTGAGCTTTCCTGCTTCCCTCATCATCCCCCATCCACCACTTCCCCTCCCCTGGGACACAAGCCCCAAGCTGTGGGGCTGGAGTGTGCTGGCATCAGCCACGTTCCCACTTACCTGGCGGACGATGCCTCTGCTCTTGTAGAAGGCAATGACAGGCTCAGTGGCCTTGTAGTAGGTCTCCAAACGCTTCTTGATGGTCTCCTCATTGTCATCCACCCTCCCGCTGGTCTCGCCTCGCTTCAGCAGGCGTTTCACCATTGTGTCCTTGCCCGCATCCACATAGAGCAGCAGTGTGGGGGGGGCGATCTGGGGACAGATGGGACACGGCTGTCACCACACTGACCTGGTTTGGGGGGGTGGTGGGGATCAGCATGACGATCACAGGTCCCCACACCACCCTCTGCCTCCCTCCACATGGGTCTGGCAGCCACCAGGACACTTTTCCAGTGGCCTCTAGGGCCGTGTAGAGGGAGGTAAAGGGACACTGTGGCCAAGCCCTGGCTGTCTGCCATCACCATCATGTCAACACTGTTATGCTCTGTCAGCCTGAGGACACCCTGGTCCCTCTCACTGTGCTCTGGGCACAGGCTGTCCCTGAGGCAGGGGACCTGCTGCCCAGTTTAGACCCTTCTGGGATGTGATCTCTTCTGGGATGGGGAGGCCAGGCTGCTGCTGGATTGAGTCCCTGTGTTAAGCTGGTGTGTGGCATGGCCCAGCATCGCACAGCATGGCACCAGTCCTCACCTTCTTTTCAAACTCCTCTCCCTGCTTCACCTCGCGGGGGTATCCGTCGATCAGGAAGCCCTTGGACACATCTGCTTTGGCCACCATGGCATCCCGCAGCATGTCCAGCACTGTGTCCTGGAGGGGGGAGGACACAGCTGCTATGGCTGATATGGGAGAACATGACTCCCATCCAGCATCCCCAATCCCTGCTGCAAAGCCCACCCTGGGATGGCAGGGCCGGAGATGCCTGAGCCATGTGCCAACCATTCCTGTGGCATCTGATGTCCCCACTGACACACACTGACAGCCCCTCCATGTGGCAGCTGGTGGATGGTGAGGACTTACCAGGGGCACCAGCTCTCCCTTCTCCATGATGGCCTGCAGCTTTTTGCCCCGCTCTGAGCCCGAGCTGACCTCTGCCCGCAGCAGGTCCCCCGTGGAGAGGTGGGTGTAGCCATACTTTTGCACAATCTTCTCACACTGTGTCCCCTTCCCCGAGCCGGGGCCACCTGCAAGGCACGTGTGCCCCAAGCATGGGTAAGGAGAGGGAGGGATAAATAGGAGCAGCAGCACAGACACACAGGAGTTCTCAGAGTTCAGTGACATGTCAGTTGGTGTCCCCAAGCCCAGCAGCAAGTGGATGGACAGAACTCCTCCTGAGGCTGCCCAAGAACTTGGGGGTGGCATGGGCTGCAGGGAATTGGCATATGGTCACCATACCCTGATGGCACCCAGGGTATCACCACCCAGAGTTCTGTCACATCCCAGGGGGTTGTTGTCACATCAACCCCCAGTGGTTAACTGTCACATCACCCCAGACGCTGCCACCCCATGCCTGGCCAGAGGTCCCCTCTTGGTTCCAGCATACACCACGTGGCCTTGAGGAGCCAAGCTGGAGCCACGGTCATCCCACAGTGCCCAGGAATAGCCCAGTCTCAGCCTCCAGCCCTGCTTCCCCAGCCTAGAGGTACAGGGAAAAGGCCTGGGCTGACCCCACCAGTGACAGGACCTGGACACACACTTACCCACCACGAAGATGATTTTATGCTGCTTGAGCTTTTCTGGAAGAGAGAAAGGAAAAAAAAAAAAAAAAGTTATCAATAGTCAAAAGGTTTATCAGGGAGTGAGGTGTCCCCAGGGGGTGCCAGATCCAGGGCAGGCATCCCTGGGGATAGAGGGGACCGATCCAGGAGAGTCCTGGGGGAAAGATGGAGAGGGAAGCAGACGTGTGTCCTGGTCACCTGCGCAGGTTGGGATGTCTGGCCACATCTGAGCATAAAGACCTCACGGCACCCTGGCCATGGGGCTGGAATTCCAGTGCTACGTGGTGTCCCAGAGGTGATCATTGTCCACAGCTCCACTGCAGGCAGGGACTGGCCTCATCCATCCCTGTGGCTGGCTTCTCACCCCGCTGGGCTAACTGGGGCCATAGCAGGCTTGGCTTGGTATGGTCACCTTGAACACCTGGCACAACCCCGGCAGTCCCTGGACCCCAGCATCGGTCCCTGGACTTGATGGCCGATGTGCAAGTGGCATCAACTGCCCCGTCCCCTGCCCAGCACCCTGGCACAGGGTTCTCACCACCTGTGGGATCTGTGCACCAGCCGTGGTGCAGGGTGATGCCTAGGTGTGATACCAAAGGGCAAAGCAGAGCTAAAAATAAAGTTGAACTGCTCTGGGGCCACTTTCCCATCTCCTGATTACAGTTGGATGAAATTTCAACTCCTTGGCACCCAGCACTCCCCAGGGCTGGGGATGGAGCCAAGTGTCTGGCAGGGACCAATAGGATGTGGGGCATGTGGGGGGGCTGGAGGGACATGGGGGATGGACAGAAGAGAGGGAGACAAGGACAGGGGCACGTGAAGGGGAGGAATACAAAGAGGACCAGGGGCTGCATGTGAAGGGGACAAATGCAGGGGGGACAGGGGGGACAGAGGCAGGGAGGGAAGGGGAATGCAGAGAGAATGGATACAGAGGGAACCAAGGAGATGGACACAGGAGGGATGGATGCAGGGGGGATGAACCAGATTAATTACAGGACGGACTGATGCAGGGGGCAACCAAGGAAATGGATACCAGGGAGACAGGGAGATACAGAGGGAATGGATGCAGGGGCACTGAGGGGATGGATGCAGTTGGAATGCATGCAGGGAGACAGATCACTCACCTGTCGACATGCTGCCGTTGTCCAGGCACAGAAGCAGTTAAGGCTGCCAGGAAAGAGTAGGATAAACAACTCAGCACATCAGGTCACCAAGTGTCTGGGGAGAAAAATGTCCCTTTTTGGCCATGATGGTGCCCAGCTCCAAGGCCAGGATGGGGGGATGGGATGGAAGACAACTCCTGGCTCGGCCCTGGAATAGGGAGCTGAGGGATCTCTGCTTCTGCGGCCATCACTCACCTGGTTCCCAGCAGTCACCCTCCGCATCCGGCTGCGGTAAGGGCATCCCCATGCCGGGTGACGCGTGGTGACGTTGCCGGCTTCCTCCCCTGCCCTGCCCACATCCCAATGCCTGGGGTGCTGCCCGACAGCAGGAAACCCGCTTGGGATGCCCGGTGCCACCACAACACCGAGCGATGGAGGCCGCACCCCCAGCTCCCCACGGGCTGTTTTCAGGGGGGTGTCCTAAGGAGGGGGCTGCAGCACCCCATTGCACCCCCAGGACCTCGGGGGCGTGTTTGGCCACCCCACCTGCCCACACCCAGCCCCGCAGCACCCGACCTGCTTGGCCACAGTGCGTCACCCCAAACCGGCTGGACGGGGTACAGGGACGGGGCATCCCATGGCCAGAGGAGCCCGTAGCCGCTGACAGGTCGTGTTACAACCTCGAAAGGGCAGGGGCTAAGAATGGCCGGACTGAAACCCAGGACAGCTGGCACCAGTCCTGGTGGGGTGATAGGGGGCTGCGGGCATCCCCGGCTCTCAGTGGGAGCTAGGTCCCTGATCCATCGCGGTGCCAGTCCTTTGGCTGCAGGGTCAGGGTGATGTGGGGGGCTGAAGGGTGGCCTTGTGACTCCTCAACCGAGACCATTGCGGGCTGCACCCCGGGGTGCCCCCCAGCGATCTCACCCCTCCGCCAGCTCCAACCCACCCTTCCCATTCCATCGTCAGCCCCTCCCTGCTCCAGCATCCCTGCAGTCTCCCCGCCACCTCTCGCAACCGCCAGGCAAAGCCCCCGCGCGCTCATGCGCAGGGACCATGCCACCGACGGGGCAACGCCTCAGGGCCACGGAGATGGGGAGTTCCCGCACCTGCACCGGACCGCATGAACACCGGGCCCCTGGGGGGTCCCGCAATGAAACGGGACCGCACGACCAGGACCGGGGGGGGTCAGGCGCCGGTTCCGCGACTGGGATCACGGTCCGGCAACTGACGTGCCCTCCGCCGCCGCGCCGGGGGCCGCCGGTTACGCACTACTTTATAGACGCGGCAGGCGCGCGGGGGCACGGCAGGAGAGACGAGCGGCACGGCAGCGCGCTGGGCGCGTGAGTGGGGACAGGGGGACAGGGACAGGGACAGGAACAGGGCAGAGGGGACCAGGCGGGGGACAGCGGGGAACCGGGAAGGGGACAGGGGACATGGAAGGGACCGGACAGGGGGGCGGGGCAGGGACAGGGACAGGAACTGGGGCAGGAGGGGAAAGGGGGGAACAGGGGGGAGACAGGGGGGGGACAGGGGGGACAGGGACAGGGAAGGGACAGGGACGGGTGGGGGTGGGAAACGGGACAGGGGGCCGGGGGGGACAGGACATGGGACAGCGGACCGGCGAGGAGGGACAGTGGGAAAAGGGGAGAGGGGGGACAGGGACCGGGACAGGGAGACAGGGGGGGGACAGGGGAACGGGGGTGGGGACAGGGGGGAAGGGGACAGGGAGGGGGGGGGGACGAAGGAGGGACAGGGGGACAGAGGGAGCAGGCGAAGGGACAGCGCAGACAGGGGGGAAGGGACAGCGAGAGATCGGCCAGGGGACGCAGACAAGGGGAACAGAAAGGGACAGGGGAGACATACGGGGGAGCAGGAAGAGGCGACAGGGGAGCAGGGGGAACCGGAGGGACGGGGGAAGGACAGAAGAGGAGGCAGGGGGACGGCGAAGGGGGGACAGGGGGGACAGAGGGGACGGTGCGCGGGACAAGGGGGAAGGGGGGACAGGAGGGATAGCAAGGGGCAGGGGCAGGAGAAAGAAGAAAAAGTGGGCGAGGGGGAAACAGGAGAGGACAGGGGGACAAAGGCGACAGGAGGGATAAGGGGGGGGACGAGGGGACAGGGAAGGACAAGGAGGGACGCAGGGAACGTGGACAGCGAGGGGACAGGGACGGGCATGAAGGGGGGACAAGGAGGGCCCCCATGAGGAGGGAAAGGAGGGATAAGGGTCGACATGTGGCAACCCGGCGTCTGCACGCACGCCCGCCCGCCCGGAGAGCGGTGCGGGGGAGGAGCGCCCCCCCCCCCCCCCCCCTGGTCTACCACAAGCACGACTAGGTGAGCCCCACCCGAGCAAGAGGGGCTGGGTCTCCGGGGCCTCCCCGCGCCTCCTGCCCAGGCTCCCCCGGAGGGATTGTGATCTCGTCACATGTCGCCTCCCTTTGTCTGTCCCTTCCGTATTATGTACCATCCCTATCCCTAGTGCTCATCCCTGTACCTAAGTCCCCATTCCTGCCCTAATGTCCCCAATCTTGTTCCTAATACCTTAATGCTCCAACCCCTTCCCATGTCCCCACCAATCCCCATGTCCCATGACACCACCCTGAGCTCACAGCCCTCCCACTGAGCTCCAGGGCGGTAACCCTGGGGGTGTTATGTTCTTGTTAAGAGCTGCAGATGGCCCAAGCAAATAGTACAGATTATAGTTTTTTTGCTGTAACAATAGAATTATGAGGGTAGAGGAAAGAGAAATAAATAGGAAATAGGGGAGGGTCGGGTTGAGCACGCAGAGAGGCAAGAGATCAGCCAGAGCAAGAGCATTGTCACCACCCGGGATCCCTCAGAATGTCTGTGGCTCTTTCTTCACGAGGGTGACGTGAAAACTTTTGACATCGTTAGTAGACATTTTTGCACAATGACAAGGCCTTACTGTCTTCCAATAGGTTCATCGACCAAGATGATTTATTCTACAGAGGTTAAATGATTCATATATATCTGGGGGTGAAATCCATCACCAGTCGCTTCTCTTGAGTCGAAGTCCTGTGGGGGTGATGCTCCACCCCAGGCCAGAAGGTACTGACTTTGTACCCAAGCTGGAGCTGATTCCATCCAGACCCCCAGGTAGGTTGGCTTTGAGATTAGTGAGGATGGTGTGAGTCCAAGTTATCACAGAGTAGGATCATTTCACGCCACAGGACCTAGTTTCCTGTCCCACCATATATCTGAGCATGAAATGCTCCTAGACAGATCACGACCGACACACCTAGACAGAGGTGGCGAAGGCATATCTCCGTGGAGTTCTAAACTGCAATGTATACACTAAAAGCCTCACAGATGCAGTATCTCGGCAGGGGGAAAAAGGGTTGTCAGGTTGCAGAGGCGGATCTATCCCAGGGAATGGTGTGGGAATGTTGGACAGTGGTATGTGTATTGACGCAGCCGGCCCCCCCACCCTCACAGCAGGGTATATGATGTGCGTACCCAGGATGCGCATTTGTGCACCAGACAAGACCAGTAGCCCAATCACCGTGCATGATCACCTCTGTGTCGCGTCTACTGACCAAAAGGTTCGGATTCAGGGGTGGCACCAAACTTTGAGACAAGGCAAGTACTCGTAACGCTGACTTACCGGGTAACCCTTTACCTCCTCCTGTGTGGCTGCACAGAGACATATCCCAAGACACTGTGCGCCCAGGGGGCTCCCACCCTGGCTGGGGGGTGAGAAAACACGGGGGTGAGGCTCAGCTGCACCTGCCACTGGTGGAGGTGGTCAGAGATGTAGAAGGTCAGCCAGGGAGATATGGGCACGATGGATCCCACCTGGACATTGCGGGTCACACTTGCCACACCATCCTGAGTGCCCCAGGGGGACAGCACTGCTGTGGGCTGGGGGGTCACGACCATCATCCCCCAAAAACCCATCCAAGCCAGGGCTTAAGGTAACAGACGGCAGCAATATGTTCCTACCGACCAATTAAAAACATATAGGTAACCGCCACGCTTCCCCAGCACCAAACCCCCCAAAACCCAGCCACAGCCAGAGGGAAAACTGAGGAGTGGATCCTGCCTAAGGTGACTCGAGATCAAACATGAATATTGGGTGCTTTCCAAGATCAGTCTCTGTGCTGAGAAAATTAATAACAAAAGTCCTGTCCAGCACAGGTGCCAAGAGGCACTGCTGCCACCGAATACCCTTCCCACTTGTAAATTGTTTACAGCAGCTTTGGCCCTTGTTCCATAATGGGCAGCCCTGCTCAGTCCTTCACCAGGCAAACCCAAGTACAACCAGATTAGAGGGGGGATGAACCAAAGGCCCAAACCCAAAAAGATCCAAAATGCCCCTGCTTTCAGTTAGAAAAGTTTGGGCAGCGGGGTCAGCCGTGTGGGGGCACCATGGTGCGTGGGTGGGGTAGTCTTTTGGGGTGCATGGGACAGGGAGAGGTGGCAATGGTCTACCCGGGGAGGTTCCCCACACAAAAATTTGGGGTTCTGCCCCTGCGGGAGGATGACTGAGGACTGGGACTCCTACGATGGGTGGGATGGCCGTGAGGGAGCTGGTCTCAAGACGGGGGTTACCCCAACAGACAGTGGGGGATAAAACAGTCTCTGTGGTGACCTGGAAGTGTGCAAACGAAGAGGAATGGGAGAATGGGGGACCTGGAAACACCTTCACAGGCTCACAGGACTGCGAATGTGCATAGACCAGATGGGGGCAGGACTATCATGTCAAAGTATCCGATGAAAATGGAGGGGGACAAACCCCCAACAAATCTTACATTCAAACTGGTCCCAAAAAACCAGCTCCGAAAACCAACGCATCCAGGTGCAAGGAGCACCAATGCACAACAGCAGTGACGACAGGAGCCTGTGCGGAACGGAAGATGTTGGGGAGGCACCCTGAATGAAATGGTTACACTGAGACAGCCTGGGTGCCTAGCGCATGGTTGATCAGCCACTCGCCAGGGGGAGGTGCATGGGGAACCCCCAGTCATCGCTCCGCAGGGGCGGGACCCAATCAGGCATAGTGGGGTAGCCCCTAGAGGAGACACATCGGTGGGGCGATCTGTGGAGAAGGTGATGTGTAGAGGCAGCCCCAGATGGGAAAAGAACTCTTATCAGTGATGAACGCGGGGTGGTTGCCCCCTGAAGGACTCCCTCAGTTGTGGATGTAGGTTTGGGAATCGTCGGGGCCCCTTCGGCTCGTAGATGTGGTTAGGGCAGGCGGCGGGGGTGGGGGGTGGTGGATGCAGTGGGGGAAAGGAAAATGTGTGAGCCCCATGGTGAGGTCAGGGGCTTGGGGTGGGGCCCCCCCCCCACGGGGGGGGCTTCCTTACCAGCAGAGCGGTGGCATGGCCAAGGCCATAAGGACGTGGATGTGCACTCACACAAGCTGCCACCGCGGATCCCATGGTGAACCAGCGGTGCTGAGCCACGAGCGGAGATTCTCCCTGGCGGAGGAAAAAACACCGGAAGGATGACAGGGGGGTGGGGGAGGAGGATAAGTGATGCCCCCGCTTCAGTGTACCCAGGGGCCTCAGGGTACCCTAGCTCAATGCTTGCAGTCCATGAAGCTACCTCCAAGGTCAGCTCTTATCATGGGGAAACTGAGCACAGAAAGGGGGACACCGCAACAATGGAGATAGCTTGGAGGAGGATTACCTGTCCTTCCCTGTATCTCACTCGACACAGGTCATCAAAAACTGCTACATGCCCCGGCCGGGGGAGGACCACATAGGCGGTATGTGGGGGCGAGTGCAGACACGCTGGAGTGATTTTCAGAAGGCTTTCTGCGATCTTGCGTGGAGCAGGCCCCCAGAAGATAAGATGGTCTATGGGGTCTGGGTGACGAACTCCTGGGGCCGCTAAGGACACGGTAGAGGCGGGAGGGGCCACCAGCGAAGTGGTCTTGTGCAAAAAGCAAGCATTTAGCCTGTGGTGGTCGACATCGTTCATGAGGATGGGGCACTCGGCCCTGTCGGTATGACCGTGCCCAGGTGGGGTGCCCAGGGAGTGGCGTGAGCTTGGTGACAATACGCATGGAGTGGTGGCAGCGGCGTTCAGTGTTGAGATAAAAAGCAAGCAGCAGGTGACTTTTCGCGTCGTAACCTAGGGGAGGGTACGGTTCCCTGCTAGAGGCAACTGTCTTGGGACGGGGACGTTTTGCTGGATATCACGCCATAAGAGAGGAACCTGGTCATTCTCGCGCAAGGTATGGCCCTGTGACCAGCTTGTACCTGTTACGGCAGACAGGCATGGTACCCGCTTTTCACCAACCACTTCTTGAGGTCAGGGGGGCGCGAGCGGGCTCGCCCCGCAGGAGGACCGTAGGGGAAGACCCTCGCGCCCGTTGCAGAGCTGTAGATGATCAGCAACATGCTCAGGGCAAAGAGGAACCGCCAGGGCGAGCGTAGAGCGCTAGATAGGCTATCTGCAGGGATGGGGAGAGGCGCATCAGCCGCTGTCCAAGCCCAAAGGGGTCAGCAATCACCCGCTCCCTGGGGCATCTCCAGCAGGATGCCTGCTGTCCCGGGAGGTCCCCGACGGTGATTGTCTGACAAGTCACCGTGGCTGGCAATGATGTCTCTGTGCTGGCTCAAGCACCCAGTGATCGCCGGCGTTTGCGAGCAATGAACGGCAGGTGGCACACCGCATAGGCCCACCGTCCCTAGGCTGACAGGCAGGGGGGGGTACAGGTCGTGTGCAAGGGATGATGACGTATACAAGGTCACATTTGAAGAGGAGAAACAATACACCAGAATTTGAGGGGAAAAAGAAAATGCTTTTCGGGATAGAGGCTGGGCAGGAATCCAGAGTGGGAAGAAGCCAAACGAGCCGCAAGTGTGACTGGGGAGGATAACCCGAGACATTAAGCTGGTACAGGGAGGATTATCCGATCACCCTCGTGGGGGAGGAAACCACTCAAACCACCGGGTGAGGAGGCGCAACCTGCGGCACTGTTGCAGTGAAATTCATTAAACCCACCGCCGCGAAGGAAAGTCTTGGTAGGAGGAGGGAAAGGAAGTGAGACTGCCCCATTCGTGCAGTTCAGGGATTGCATCCAGAAGACCCGCAGGGACTCTCCATCCCCGGGACCACTTAACTTCCACTCAAAGTGGAAATGGACCCAGTTTTAAGTTTTGGGAGCTGTGGTTCGTGAGCCACATCCATTCTTGTTTGAGTGCTCCCAAGCAAGTGGAAATAAAAATCCACTGAGGCCATCCTTTAAAGTCACCAAGCAAAATAGGCAAAAGCAGCCTGGATCAGACTGGGGGGAGACGGACACCTCGAAAACGTTTCGGGCTGATGGGGTGGTGCCAGAATCGGGGAGGAGGGGAGAGGGTCAGTTTGGGGGGGGGGGGGGGGTTGTTTTGGGAACAGTACGATCCCTACCCCCCCCCCCCTGAGTAGTAATTGATACGAAAGGTAATACAATCAAATTGTCGAAAAAAAACCAGCCTGCCGGAAGCCCAGGCGCACGTGCCGAGGGCACGGGTGATTGATGGGGGCGGGAGGGTTGTGGTGTCGTGCAGAAGGCGCCTGGGGCACGATGTGGAACCCCAACTCCCGCACACACAGAACGTACGGTTCGCCACTTCCATAGTTCTTGGGCCGTGGGGGACACCGCCCACCCGGAGGGGGGACCCCGCGGCCTGTACCTGGGTGGGGTGTCTACACTGAGGAGTCCGTCACCTCCCTGCGACCCGCGATTGGACCTGGGCGGGCAGGGGGGCGGCGCGCGGACAGGCCCCTTCCAAGCGAGTCGGCCTAGACATGGCCATGACACGGAGGGCTCACACTTTTGCCGCTTGAGGGAACAACGAGTTCCGGACCCTGACGCCCTCCTGCACGCGGGGGTTACCCACGGCCCCGGATAGCGAAACCTCCGCCTGCGGGAAAACCAGCCTCGTTGGGACCCGGGGGTGATCGAACCTCCCACCCACACTAATATCCGTTGAAGTGTTTCTCTCCCGCACCGGGGGGGAGCATCCCCCCATCCACGGCGACGCAGGACACGACGAGGGCGCCACGGCGGATGGGAGCCGGACCTTCACCCGACGCCTCAATCACCCGCGCCAGGGCAAGGGGCCCGTGTCTCACGACGGCCACGGCGCGTTCCGCACCAGAGCAACAGGAACAATGAACGGCCGGCGGGGACACGCGACATCCACTGAACCGCTCACTGAAACCCGCAGTGCGCACC
>CM031872.1:5950788-6060168 GCA_018697195.1 Certhia americana
CTGGGGTCAGAGAGAGAGGCGGCGGGGCAGGGCCGGGTGTGGAGCTGACATTAGGGGAACGCGGGAGAGCAGCGCTCCTGCTTTCCTTATCTCACTCAGGCCTGAGATCCTTGTTACCGCTCGGTGGTCCTGCTGCTCCAGTGCTGTTGTCTTTACCCATGAACAGCGTGTTCTGGTTGCATCTACACCTGTGCCCAGGACCTGACACCAGCTCCATCCCCTGGCACACTGACATCCCACGCCCCAGTCCTCCAAACACACCCGGGGGCAGCGGGAGGAAAGGAACAAGACCAAACAGCTAAGGGACAGACACAAGGAACAGAGTCCCCATCCTGAAACAAGGGAAAAGGGAAGACTGGGCTTGGGACTCAAAAGTGACCTTTGTGTGGCTGAGGCTCTGGGAAGATGGAACAGGCAAAAGCTGCTTCCTCCCAGGGCTCCTGTTCCCTTCTAGCCTTGTCAGGCATCAGCAATGAGTATCTGGGCACTGAATTTGGCTCACCCTCCATTAAGGGTGAGCAACTGAAAGATCAACCAGAGAACAGTTTGAAGCCTTGTCAGAAGAGTTCAGTTACCACAGAGCAGGTCAGAACAGCTGCTGTGGCTAATGCAGCACCAAATACCCCTTCTACCCTTGAAGGCAGAGACAGTAGCTTCTGCCCAGCCCCAGAAGGAACCAGCTCAGGCACAGATCTCTGCTGACAAGGCAAGCCTGTGGTGGCTGAGGGGCTACTCAGGCACAAGCCCTGAGGATCCAGATATTTATTCCCTGGAGCCCTGCTGAGCTGTGGGCACATCCCCCAGGCAAGCCTGGGTAGCCCCAGTAAGAGAGGCAGAGCCTAGGCTGGAACAGAACACAGGACACTGCTGACAACTCAGGCAGATGTCACCTTTCCCCAGGATTGCTGCTTCCATGGGACTGGTGCTGTGCTGCCAGCTGCCCTTTCCAGCCATTCTTGATCTCCAGGGAAGGGCTGCCAGAGCAATCTGAGAAGGCAAAGCCAAACTATTCTAGGCCCAAGCATGCCCGTCTCATCCCATAGATATTTGAAACAAGAAACGGAACAAGAAGAATCAGTGTGAAGTACCAAAAAACCCTTTATTTTTTCCCCCAAACCATAACAACATTTGACATTATATTGATTTCCTCATATATTTGTTATTTCTCTACATTAGGAACCAGATACAGAAAATACAAACACGATCTGTTGAATCAAAGACGGCACAGCATTCCGTTAGAAAAAGAAACAAAAAAACTAGAGGAGCAAGATAGAAATGGTGAAAAATAGTCATTCCCTCCAGCCCAAACTTTCTAAGAATCATCATCAAAATAGAGCAGTGGAAGTAGCTTCTCCTTCTAAACACACTTCTGCTTTAAGACAAAAGTTAGATTTATCTTTAGATTTTCAAAGTAAAAAAATGTTAAACTATCTTTCAAGCAATTTTGGAAGTTTGCATAGACCCATTCCCTTTCCAAAAATATCAGCCATCTCTCTATAGAATCTGATACAAATCGAGTGCGCCTCAGCTGAAGGTCACCAAGCTCAATTCACTTTCAAGAAAATAAAACATGATCTCCCCCTTCCCCTCCCTCCCCCCACAAAAATATGGGCTCTACTGTTATTCCATGTGTTTGAGGCAAGTTACCAGGCTCAGCTGCATCCCTCGCTCAGAGCTTCATCCAAATTCCTTTCCATTTCCCAGGTTTCCATGCCTGCCCGCTGCCTCCTGGCAGGGCAGAGGCGCTCCGGAGGGTGCAGGGAGGGGGGTGATGGACACAGTTCTCAGGAGGGAAGTGGGGGGGAATTTTGCATTCATCAATCCCTCCCACAGTGAGGAAGTGGCTTTTCAAGGACAAACACCTGCGACCAGGCAGAGTTTGTATGAACTTGTCCCTGGGGCCTGGCCTTATCCAAAGGCACAGTCACCAGGGCAAGAACTCAGCTAGAGACCAGTGGGGCAGCAGGGATGGGGCAGGAGGGGTGGAGGGGGGTCTGCAGCCCCTGGGTAAGGCAGTGAGGAGGGGAGGGGGAGCCCCTCACCAGGAGGGGTTTAACCGTGGTGCTCTAGCGTACCTGGAGTGAGGTTTTCCCAGAGGTTCCTGGCAGCAGTGCAGAGACCAGCTGCACTGCCACCCGCTTAGAAAGAAACAGCAACGACAAAATAAATAAAAAGTCAACCCCTCCTATTCAGATGAGAATGAAATACTATTTCTTCAGGCTTCCACCTGGTTTGGAACCCTCTAAAAACTGAAGGAAACGTTTAAAAGGGCTTGTTAACCTTTCTGCAGGGGGCAAAGTGATGTGGCAATAATGGGGGGAGAAATCACACGTCTGCTGCCCATCACTCCGAGGGTCAGAACAGCACGAGGCCCCCATTTAAAGTGCTGACCGTACAAAAGATGCTGAGGGAGCAACATCCTTCTCCCCCTTTTCCCATCACAATTTCCAACTGAAATCCATCTCCTTCACCAAGTAACGACTAAGCCTATTCTTTTGGACACTCTGTTTTCTATTGGTTTTAAAAAAAGAAAAAAGTTAGTAAAAAAGTTACACTGAATTTCCTAACGCTTTGCAATGTGCTTCCACCAACTAAAGGTCTAGAAACCAGGAGCAGAGCCCACATGTTCTTCCTGATCCTGAGCCTGAAGCAGAGCCAGCTCTGCTCTTCAGGGCCAGCCAGGTGTAAGCAGCTCTGCATGTCAGCATCAGAGACCCAGGGGATGCAGAGTCTTGCCAATAAGGTCCTTTTACTTGTTTAAGCCACCTCTGAATCCCCTGAGAAGGGGAACAATGTGGGGAAGAACATTCCCCTCTAAGCCCCCCTGAAATAAAATATCAATGAAACAATAATGCAGTCAAAAAACACCAGCCTGCTGGGTTTGTATAAAAAAAAAAAAAAAAAAATCCATAAACTTCACAACAAAAAAGAAAAACCCAAAGGAAACTAGCCAGCGGTTTGGGTCTGGAAACTGATTCACTTCCTAAATGTTTGAAGTCCAACAAGGAACAGTGATGCCACAAGGAAAAAAGTGCTCATGAGATGCAGCTTCCTGAGGCAGTGGTGAGTGTGTGGGACAAGTGACCCCACAGCCACCACCTAGGTGGCCATGGCTGCCTAGGGACTGCTGGACATTGCCTGTGCTGGATGTGCAGCAGGAGCTCTGCATGGGATCAACAAATAGGAACAGACTGCTCCTTCCTCCCTCCAGGTCTGCTCCAGGTGCCCCAGCCCCAGCTGTGCTGTGCAAGGGTGGAGTACCAGGACTACTTACTCAAAACCAGGGGCAGGAGAGCTAAAAAGCCACATAAAGACCAGGATCTATGGAGACACTAACATGGAGACAAGGAAGAAATACTCTACGAGACACAGTTATCAGAAATGCAAGCAGTGATGTGCCAAGCCACTGAAGAGAAGCCAAAGACATGCCCAGGTCGGCCACAGTGATGTGATGGAGCAGGAGTTCTGCCAGCCTGGGAAGAAGAGACCAGTGCTCTCAAAAGCTCAACAGCTTCTCCTCTTGCTTTGCTGGGAAGATATTCCTCCCTCTGTCCTACCGGTTTCATGACATGATGAGCTGCTAGTGCCTTGGAGCAGCCGACTCTTGCCAGTGGAGGCCAGAAGAATGCCCTGGGATCCCAACTGCTCTGATGTAGTGGGACATAAACTCCAATACTCTGACAGTGACTGCCATTGTTTTTCATGGGAACAGAAGCAAAACAGCAGAAATGAGCTGGGTTTTGGCCTCTTTCCTGGCTTATGCTTGCTCCTTTCAAGTCCTGGTTGGATCTGATTTCCTGAGGGGCTTTGTTGGCCCCTGGGGTGCAGCCAGACCCTCAGCACTGCACAGCCATCCACAGACAGGGCAGTACAGCCACTGCTGCCTGAGCCTCCTTCTGCCCTCATCCTGACCTGAGCAGATGGTCAGGCCAGGCCTGGCTTTTTGGCACTGCCCCAGGGAGAGAGAAAGACAAGCAGTTCTCTCCTTTGCGCAGACATGTGGCACCCCAGGAACAGGGCAGGATGCTCAGCAGCCTGCAAGTGAGTGCCAAACCTACCCAGGCTGAATGAAGAAGAGATCACCATTAAAAAAAACCTAGCAAGTGTGAAAGAGCTTTTTTTCTAGACAGTCTCAAAAGATCCAACACTTTTTCCCTACATTGAACCAAACCAAGGTGTTGCCTGTATCCCCTTTTTACCCTAATTCAAATTTCATTCCCTTTGAAGGGAAAGAGTAGAAAAGATGCATATCCAATATGTGGTCTGTCCAAACACAGAAAGAAACCTCTTGACTTGGAATAGAAACCATCAAAACAGAGTAAGCAACTGTACAATTTTACCACACTGCTGAGCACACTCTCCATACAGCATCCTTAGCTAGAAGGATAAAAAAAAAAAAAAAAGCTAAATCAAGGCCCTTTCATTCCTTGTTTCTCATTCTGCCAGATTCCCTTTTCCAGTAGCTCATCTGCATGCATTCTGGCCATTTTTCTCCTTTAAAAGAGGCGTTACAATAACTAAGAATTTGAACAACGTGATGAGTTACAAGTCTTTCCTTGCTGAACAGAATGAGTGTGTGCCTGTACACATGTGTGTGTCAGAGGGGAGCCAGGTCCCAGAGTGTGGAATTGCTCCGAGGGCACGGCTGCTGAGTGCTACCACACTACACTGGTAAAAGAGGAATGGAATGGGCACTACACAGAAATAGCTTATCAGCTGAGGGGCTCTGTACAGGGAAGGCTGCAAGCAAAGCCTGCTGCTGGCCCACATACGGGGAATGTCCAAATCCTCGCTGGCAATTCGGTTGCCAGGAGAATCTCCAAGTGGGAGCTGAAAGGGATCGACTTCTCTGCCACACGCTGCAAGGAAAAGTGTCAAACAACTGCAGAAACCAAACCCAAAGAAGAGCAATTGAAAGATTAACCAGAGAAAAGTTTGAAGCCTTGTCAGAAGAGTTCAGTCACCACAGAGCAGGTCAGAACAGCTGCTGTGGGTAATGCAGCACCAAACACCCCTTCTACCCTTGAAGGCAGAGACAGTAGCTTCTGCCCAGCCCCAGAAGGAACCAGCTCAGGCACAGATCTCTGCTGACAAGGCAAGAAGGGCCAAACAACACCAAATCCCTTACTGGCCCAGGCCAAGAGAGGCAATTGACATCACCATCACAACAGAGACCACTGCAGTCAACTGCATCCAGCTCTGGCCCAGGGAAAGGCTGTCAGATGAGATTCTTTTCACAGTCCAAGAAGGGCAGTTCCCTTCCTGAGCCAATAAAACAAGAAGAAAAAAAAAGAAAAAAAAGAGGCTTTGTATTCCAAGCTCCAACAGGACTATCTGCTGAATCAGTCTAGCAAACACAGATTATACTCCTGGAATAGTGAGTAGAGGCCTCCTCCAGGTAAAATCTGTAACCTCTAAAGTGCTCCTGGCTAATGCTAGTTGATGAACACTCCCTTCCATGCCCAGCAATGGAAGGGCTGCTGCAGTCAGTGGTGTGTTGAGCACTCACATTTAACCGTTCACCAACTCCCAGCTGGATTGCGGTAGTTTTCTGAAATGCACTTTTGGGAAATATTTCCTATGAGAAGATGTTGTTTGGGGGTGTGAGGATAGGAAGGTGAAGTGCACACCACAGCATACCTTGTTCAGTAAAACCATTGCCTTGGGAGGTGATGTTCCCTTGCAGAGTCAATGGAATAAAGCATCCTGCAAGTGGCCATGTCACCATGTCCCCAACAAGCAGCTCCACGTTTGGTTAGAATGTTTTCCCCCACCCCCAGTGGTTTGAAGAGTTCACAGTGGTATAATCCAATGTTTTGGGGACACAGAAACTGAGACTTCCCCTGCTGCAAGTGAATGGGTGGAATGAAGGATGCAGATGAGCAACATCGTCTGGGACTAGGCCAAGGATAAGCCTCACAGACACCTTGTGTCTGAGCAGGAACAGGGGGAAGGCATGCACTGGAAGGACCAGGAAGCAGAGAAGGACAATGCCAATGCAGGGAAAGTGCCTGTTCTGGAGTGGTCTTGGAGTAGTTCTGCAGTGCAAACATATGGGGAGGGGCCCGGACAAATCCCTTCTGGAATGCTGCATGAAGAGAGGTAAAGGCTGGCATCCATGTGGCAGCAGACTGGGTAGGGGCCTGTGTCCAGCAGCTCTACCCTGTTCTTCACATTTAGTGGGTTTCAATCACCACTGGCTCGTAAACTCCAGATGAGACCCTGGGGAGGCAGAGGGGGAGAGGGGCTGGTTATATTCCACAGTCATTTTGAGCAACCAAGTTCTGATTCAGAGCTGTCCACTCTCAAGCATCATCTTCTGAGCCCACACAAAACACTGCCCGTGATGAGTCAGCCTTGTGGGAAGTCAGTCCTTGGAATACCGAGAGGACAAAGAGGTGGCAAGTCAGCAACAGGGCACTGGAAAGAGCTGGATGTGATACTCGAACCCTTCCACAGGACACAGTAAAGGGGGAGTATCCTATCCAGAACAAAGAGCCAGTGTGCCTGGCTTTGCTGTGCTCCTGGTTTTGTTACCAACTTGATATATCTTTGCATTACCACTACTGCTCTTTTTAATTCAACTGAAAAAGATGCAATAAAGCCTCAAACACAAGTGGCCAAAAGCTGTACTAAGAGCTATAGTAGCAAGAAAAATTTTTATTGCTTCAGAAGGCTTTCATGAGAGAACAAGCCCTTGATGCTTATGGAAGAGGCAGGGAGAAGGGACAATAAGAGGCAGGGAAGAGGGACAACAAACCCCGCTCTGGTGTAGTTTTGCTGCAGGCCAGCAGGAGGCAAAGCTCTCTCCTTCAGAGAACCAGCCTCTACCATTTTGTCCTTTCACTTCTCACTTCTGCTCCTGGGTCCAACAGCCAGGATCCCATTATCCCTCTGAGCTCCTGCTGAGAACTGCATTCATACTCTAGTGCAACTGCAGCAGAACCAAAGGGATCCCAGGGCTGTTAATGTGGGATTAATGTGGAAAAAAGCCACATGTAGCACACGATGTTTAGAAATCTGTCCTGCAGCAAAAAGTGGAAGTTTCACAGGTAGTGAGTCCACTAATCTCTCTGGAGACCCTTTGTCTACCAGCCTTTTGGGAAACCTACCTGTTTCCCAGCTGAATACCACTCAGCGTAGTTGTTCCGTCTCTGCTCACAAACAACCTCAGGTTACTGTCTGCAGATAGAAAAGGAAGTCAGACATCAAAATCCAGAACTACTGGGGCTGCCAGGAACTCCCCTCCCAGACACACAATCAGCATAGAACAAGCGTGTCTCAGCAGGTGAATGTCCACACTTTCTGGTGGTGTTCCCAGAGTCATTGAGACCCTGGGAACTCCTTTCCTTGCTCCAAAAGGGTGCCTCCATAACATGAAGCTTTGGAAGAATAAAGGCAGAGATATTAATTCAGCCATACTCCTTCAGCTGCGTCTTTTAAGGCAATTTTATTGATGCAAGTTCTTGGTCAGCTTATACACATCTGAACATATGAGATGTGGGGCCTCATGGCTTTTGCAGAGTCACTGGAGGTCAAACTCAGCCTGTTCTGCTGGTAAGAGGCAGCTGCCTTCAGTCTAGTTCTAATCCATGCTGAGTGAGTTGTAATTCCCCGCATGATAAGAGTGCCGCCATGCCCAACAATTTAAGGTGACTAATGGTAAATTAAGGAAGCACAGATAATGAGCTAGACTCAAGTTTAAAACTTAACAGAAAACCCTCAGATTAAAAAAAAATCAGATTAAAGATTGATTTCTATGCTAAACTGGAAAATGAAAGTGAAAACAAAAGCAGTTACATTATTAGTTTTCTCCTAACAGATGCTGTGACTGCAATGGGGAAAAGCCCTTCCTCAGCTCTCTCATAAACCCGATCATCAGCACATGGTAACCCATGTTTCTGTAGAAATATACTGCTTCCCCTCCAGTTGTGCTCTCCTCTGTTGATAAATACCCCGGGCCTGACCCTGGATGAAGGCAACTAGAGTAGTGTAGACAGTTGATGCAGCTGAGAATCAGTGTTTTTCCTCTCTCTCCCTGCACATTTGAGCTACTATTCAATCTCTGCTGTCATGTGTGAACAGCAGCAAGTGCTATCTGTAAATACATGTGCAGCTCTCAAACCCATGTGATTTATCTACCACAGAAACACCCAGCAAGCACTGAAAGAGAATAGCTGTCAAAAGGAGAAGGAAGACCATGGCAGATCGGATCTGACTGTAAATGTTTGGCAGCCTTGTAGAAGGAACAACCCAGCCATCCCCTCTAAGCTTCTCCTCTCACCTTCAGTATTGCTGACATCTGTGAAGTCCTGACTCTGCATTATTTTCTCCACTATATCATCAGCATCGATCCTGGTGTCATCCACTCGGGTTGGGTGACTCTCCATTGAATCCTTTTTCCTCCTGGCAAGAGGAAATACAGGAAAAACTTACTCAGCTTTTCAAGACACAGACTTCGACATACTGTCTTGCTTCCCATGGCCACACTCTCCTCCTCAGTGGCCACGAACTGATCCACTGCTGCCTGAAGACAAAGGAGCAGGTTCTGTCTCTCCTTACCAGAGAAAGGTCTTTGCTCCACTGTTACTCACCGGGAGGGTCTGTCCAGCAGAAGGGGTGGTCTGGGGGGGCGAGGTGGCTTCTCCAGTTTGTGTTCCCGCTCCCCCTCAGGATACTCCACGGTCATGCTGAGCCCCCCTGATGCGCTGCTGCTGGTGGATGTGTTCCGGCGGTGGGTCAGGTCAGACATGCTGGAGGAGCGGGAGTGCTCCGTGCTGTAACCTGCCAACACAGAGGGATTACAGACCTCATCTGCTCCCATTCCTGACAGCACAGCTAACGGGCAGGGCAGCTTCACAGCAGCACTTCTGCTCCTGCACGCAGAGGTTTAGATATCTATGAGCTCATCTGCAGAGACTGAACAGGAGACTGGTATTATGCAGCAGGGTGAGAGCGATGGCTGCAAAACACTCTCACAGGAGCTCATTGAAGGAAGAAAAGGGATGGCAGAGCTGTGTGGGTCAGTGATTACCAGAGATCTTGGACTGCTGGCTGGCATAGCTCGAGTTCCGCGAGTGCCCTGAGTGGAAAACTTCCTCTGGGCTGGACAGGTTCTGATCTGACTCTTCTGGGACACCTGCCAAGGAAAAGAGGACATTGCTTACACCATAAGCAAGCCAGCACATGGTACACTGATCAGCTGGGAGTGGAGGCTGATCTTGGGATGACAGATCAAGGAAAGGGCAGTCTACTCGACAGCACAGGGCTTAGAAACACCCAGGGAGTAGGGAAGACCACAGTGAGCTTCTCTATCAAGTTTATCACCATTTCTATCCAGCAGGTGAATTTACAAACATCTCTGGCAGCTTGTAGCATCTAGAAGGACAAGTAGTGTCTGAAACTATCCATAGTTAAAAATATCAAGCTAAGAGCAAGTAAGCATCAGATGGCCACTGGCAATAAAGTATTTCAACCTCTGGGTGCTTTTGTTACTACCTTTCCCTTTCTATCAATTGTGAGAGAACCTGTACTACTTAAATAATCTCTGAATTTGATACAGACACTTCAGTATAACCCCTGCTCCTTTGCTAGCCCTGCTTGTCTCTCTTGCAGGCAGCTTGTCCAAAAGTGCACAAATGTAACACATTAGCCAGCTTTTTAAGAACACCACTTGCACCACGTGCTCTGTCACTGACGGGATGAGACTCGAGTGCTATTTTGGTGCAGTGTATCTGCCTATACATTTGGAATGTGCTGGGAAGGAAAAAAACTGATGTGAAAATGCAGTGCCCTTGAAAATGGGCTTATACAGAAGCCAAAGAACTGCATCAGCAGCTGGAACAAGGCCACTAGACCAACCTCTAAAACCTTCAGCTGAAAGGAACTTTTCTAGAAGATAAGTCTGAGCAATGGAATAGCTGAGTGCAGAACAAGGGTAAGCATCATTGACCACAGTGGAAAGCAGGGATGAGTGTAGTGCATGAATTATTAAATCCCCAGCAAAAAGAACAAATTGCTTTATCTCCACTACCAGAAATACGCATGTGGCAAATGTTCAACCTCCCTCTCCTCAGTTGCTCTTAGATGGCTTTGTTATTCTCAATATTCTTAATGAGTGGAGGATGGGTGTGGGAAAACATGAAAAATTAAGGAAGTTTCTGTGCTTTGCAACTGCTGGGCAAAACAAAGGAGTGTCCAGGCACAGTCATGCATTGCATGGCTCCAGGGGGCAGCATTCAGACCTGAGCTGAGAATGGCAGTTCTTGGCTTGGTCTGGCGCAGGGAGCCAATTGTGGAGGAGCTGCTGTTGCTGGTGGTTCCCTCGCCCTTGCAGGTCAGCTGCAGAGTAGAGTCCTGCCCCGGGATGGTGATGGATTTCGCAGTGGAAGGAGGCCTGTAATCAGAAGGGAAGGAGGTTACAGACTGCCAGGCAGGGAGCATGCTTCATTCTGTCTGTCCCACCAATCTCAGCAGGGGGAAGCTGGCAGCCCTCTGACCAGCAGCTCAAATGGGATGTTGGGTTTTGTTTTCCTACATGCAAGACTGGTGTCTTCCCTAGCTTGGACTGCATTATAAGAAAAATCAAGTTTTTGAGGTAAATTAAGGCAAAATTCATTCATTTATAGAGGACAACAGGCTCAGAACTTGCACTGTCCTCCAGGACACCATCCAGAGCTGCCCTTTAACCCCCAACATGTGTCCACTGGCCAGCTGGCTTCACAAACAGGAACCAGTTTACTGTTGTCCCCACTCACAATTCCAGCTTCCTTTCTCTTACACCTCTGTGGCCAAAGTGAAACCTTTTATCCCAGCAACACTGTCCCTCTCTAAGAGCACTTTTACAGCAATCAAATAACCTTTCCCTTTTTTAACTATTATCCTTTTCAGTGAAACTGAAGTGTTTTTCCAGCTGTCAGAATTATTTTTCTGGTTATTCCATGAGCTCGCAATATCCCTTTGTAAATGCTGACAGCAGGGCAGAGCTGTGAGTGCCTGGAGCCCCCTCCCTTCCTCCAGAAGTGCTTTTGGGTGGAAGCCACAGCATGTGCAGCATGGCAAAGTGAATATTCCTGTTGGAGCCCTAACTTCCCTGTAGCCCAAAGTCTGAACTGGAACTAAAGGATCATATTATGGTTTTTAAGTGAGGAGTGAGAAATAAAATCTTCTGTCTCAGAGCTCTGAGGGAAGATGTTACATGAGAGATCTTTGCAGTATTTTGGAAGACAATATTTAATGCAGGCTGAATGGTTATAAAGCTTTCAGGAAACTCACAGCATGCCTTCACCAGGAAAAAAACCCTCCCTAATCACCATATC
This sequence comes from Certhia americana, assembly GCA_018697195.1. Lineage (NCBI taxonomy): Eukaryota > Metazoa > Chordata > Aves > Passeriformes > Certhiidae > Certhia > Certhia americana. The sequence goes on from CM031872.1 coordinate 5,962,107, forward strand.
AGTGATTTGCATGCACCCAGGTGCTTTGGGGACTTGGCTTCTCAGGTTTTAAGGCTTTTACAACCTTAAGCAAGCAAACTGTTCCTGCAGCAGCTGTGGGAGCAGCCCCTTGGTCTGTCAGCTCAGCTGCTCTGCCCGTTCCAACAACCCCAGCAGGAGAAGGTTCATGGAGTGCTGCAAAAAATCCGTGCTTGAAAGTGATTTCCCAGCACAGTTAAATTCCTGCCTAACCCTCTAACGAGTGCCATTTACCAGAAGCTCTACTGATCAAGGACTATTCCACATGCAAAGTTTCTATTTTTAGATATTTGCACATTGTCAACATAAAAGGGAAAAGTGGGAATGACTGCGAAAATCCTACAAGAAAATGAAGAGGTTTGACATTCAGACTGAACCTACCTACATTAAATGGATATTTATATCCTATTCTATGTAATTTTCAGGTAGTCTAACAGTGGTAATTGCTTCCATTGCAATTGCAATTGCAACAGGTATTTTTGTCAGACATTATTACCAGACATCCTAGACCCTAAATTTAAAACATCTGTTACTGCTATAAAGTTATGGGTTAAAATATTCAAAACTTCTTTATTACACTTCCTTCTGAATTAGAAATTCTTCAGAATCAAATGACATTGATTTTGGGTTTAAAAATGTCAGAAAATACTGCAGCACTATGAAAAGCCACTCACAAAACAAACCTACCAAAAATTATGCAGCATTTTTAACAAGAATTTAAGCTAATTTATACACTCCAAGATATCTCCTAAAACTAGATCTTTTAGCCCAGAATACAACTGCTACCAGAGCTGGTCTCAAGGTAAAACTTTCTTCTCTCACACTGAAATATTCCTTTGGGCCCACGGCAGTCCTGCTGTGTAGTCACACACCTTCCAGCACACCACAGCAGGGCTGGGATTGTGATACTGCACTGTGGTGTGAGGGAAGATGTGATATTCGTGGGATATTTGTTGATTCACCAACAATTCTTTAAGCAGCAAAACTGCTCCATAGCCTAACTGTACCTATCCTTTCCTATCATTATGCATAAAAAAAAATCCCACAGCACTGCAAGCTCTCTGCTAATTAATACAAGTTGTGAGCCCTGTAGGAAAAAAAAAAAAGTTAAAATGATTCAGCCTTGAAGTAATTTTGTTGCTGTTTCAATTTGAGATCTTTATCCCCCATGATATGTGCTGAAGCATGTCCATTTCCAAGAATGTTTTCTTTAATGACCTTTCTCCTCTTAGAGGTCAGTGAAACCAAGCCCAGAGCCATGAAAAATTCCATCCTTGAGGAAAAATATGAACTTTGTAATCAAAATCTACTGGTTTCCAAAACCTAAGTTGCACTGGCAGGGAAAACAATCAAATATTGCAGTACACAGCAACAATCAAAGCTGGGAAAGCCAGAGCAGAGAACAAAACCAATTAACAGCACAGGCTGACTATACTTTTCTGGCTGATTCAACCAGTTTTACTGTACTTCCCAATATCAAGGACATCTTTTCCCCTCTCTTCATCAATTTTAGCGTCTGCCCAGAATGGGGTACACCCAGGAACTCACGTTTTGAAGCAGGGGTCCCCAGAGAGCAGGGACATTCCGATCGTGACCTGGAGAGGGGACATAAGGCACATCATTAGCCATGCTGCACTGAGCTCCTCACTTCACAACAGCCAGGAGATCAAAGGCTAGGTGTAAAGATCAGCCAGATCTACCTCCTTTTCCAAGGAAATCAGCTTCAGGGATTTAGCAAAGTATTTCCCTCCCAGCCCCGAATCCCTGGCATCAGTAACTCCAAGTGGCAGTGGCTCAGCAGGACACCTGCTGGGCCACGCTGACAATGCCTTGTAACAACCTTTTCCCTCCCTCCTGTTCCTGGTTTCTTTGTCAAGGGTCACTGCTTGGCCAAATCAGTGCCAAATTATCAAAGGGTAACTCTGATAATGGGCTTCCCAAGTCAGTGTAGCAGCACAAAAGCAAAATCCTGTCTCTGTATATAAAAGGACCTTCTTTCAGGCGTGGCACTGCACTGTGATCTCCCCAAAGTCCTAAGAGCATTTCTACTGTGCAAGTTCTAGCTGTTGTACCTTTAGGATGGAGTTGTCCTGTCGGGTATTCTTAGTATCATATCCTTCCAGCAAGCAGCAACGGACAGTGGATCCAGAGCCTGCAAATTCTGCCAGATTTAGATCAGCAAAGCCCAGCTGTAGCCAAGAAAACAATGGAGGGGAAGGTGAGAAAACAGGTATTACTCCATGAAGTGATACACAGTGTGACACAGACCAAAGAGAGAGAGCACATCTGTAAGGAAGGACAGAAACAGGAGCCAGGACACAGAGGGGTGAATGTGAAGATTCCCTGTTCTTGAGGATGGACCAGGTCACATTTCTAATCCCAAACTAGATGGACACTTTGAGACCTTCAGGAAGCCAAGCTCACATGAAGGAAGGGTATACAGTAGTGGTGGTGGCCAGGACAGTGTTAACCAGCCTGCAGCCATTGCATAACCAAGGACATGGAAGGCACTAGGTCAACAATGTGGAAAAAACAGAATCACACATACACAAACATAATAAGGCAGTCTTTGTATCAGGCCATCCCAGAATGCAGTGGAGCATGTGAACCAGGAGATGAAAGGATATTGTTACAGGGGAAAGTGACACCATCCTGAAAAAAACAACTGAGACTGGGCACAGGGAGCTGGAGGCCCAGAGCCATGTGAGACTGCCTGTGCCTCACCCCTCAGAGGCAGCTGCTGGGCTGGGCAGCTCCTCCTCAACACTGATAAGGTTTAAATAGCAAGGGGTTTGTTTGACAGGCAGAAGGGAAGAGAAATATTTGCAGATATTTAGTTGTGAGCTCTCTAAACCTTCTCTAGCAAATGGGAAGCAAACAGGGAAGGTGACAAAGCTGAAGATCACACATGTTTTCAAAAAGGGCACTGATCCCTCTAGGGTAAATACAAACACAGTGAAGAGCACCTTTGTTTTCCTGCCTTAATCCCTGGTGCATTAACAGTATTTCAAAGAAAAAGCTACATCTTCTTTTATGCACAGCTTTAAGAACAGAAGGCAGTTGAGTCCCATCTCATCTGAGCAGGAGGACATGCTGTACTCTGCATGTGGTCAAAGCATCCAGGCGTGGAACATCTGCGTCACATCAACAACAGGTCAGGTCCCAGGGGAACAGGAAACACAGGTGGAACAGCAGCAGGTCGCTCTGTGCTCGGCAGCACATCCCTTCTGCCCTGCTGTTGACAACTGGATGACATAACTGAATGGAGAACCCCAACAGTAGCACCATCCTAAGGAATTGTTGTGCCTCTGTCAGCTGAGGAAGCTGACAGAGTCACAGCACAAAACAGTCACTGCCAAAGGAACCCTGCCTTCCACTGTTCCAAGTCAAGAATCACAATCTGCTCAAGATATATGATTGAGGGGGAAATAGCAGCGAGATTAATATAGCTGCTTCCTTCATCCCATTTTCAAAGTGGAACTTCTGATGGCAAATGAAAAAAAAATGGGATAGAGAGGGAACCTTTTATCAGCAAAAAAAGAAGGAAAAAAAATAACTTCTCCCTCTCTTCTCACTTCTTAAGAATTCCTTTAATGGAAGTGTTTCTTCAGTCCTTGCTGCAGAAATTTCTCTGTCTTTTCTAGCCAAGGGCTATGCTGTTTGCTAATTATTCACTGATAAGGAAAAAAACAGTGAATTTTTATCTCTTAGAGATAAACAGGACAGAGGAAAGCCACAGAGGGAGATGCAATCTATCACTGTGACAAAGATATAGAGCCACCACAGCATGGCACAGGGGTGGCCCAGACCCAGATTCCTCTTCTTCCACCACAGCATTAAATTCTGAGAGGAGATTGAGACTAGAGCACAGAGTGTGGGAGAACACTCCAGCAACCCACACGGTATGCTGAGGTCAGAAGCTCTTTCAGGAAGCAGACTCTCAGTATATAGAGGAAAGATCCCTTAACAAAAAGATGTTTTCAGATATAACCTTTCAGAATAGCTTCCTCAGTTTCCCAGCCAGCTGACAGTGTTTCTTCCAGCTCAGGGAAAGAGTTTCCGCTTTATCAGTCCTTCCTGTTGTCTTCAGCTTGGTCACCCCTGACACCGAGGTGACATTCACATCAAAACCGAAGGTGTGCAAGCCACTGGAAACTGCCTGGAGCACAAAGAGCTCCATTACCCTCAGTCCCTGCTGATGGGGGACCAGGTACAGAGGGTATTCACAAGTTTTGTTTTCCTTTACATCTGCTGCCAAGACTGGAGAAGCTCTCAGTTGAATTAGGATAGTTTAAAAAGGTGAGGACTGATGGTGTAAAATGGGAAAATAGCTGCATGGATATGCATCACAGACTTCTGCTAGAATCATTAGGAAGCCCAAATCAGTTCTTGTCCACAGGGCAAGACTGCAATCACCCTTGTCTGGTGTGATACCTCTCATTTCTGAGCTGCTTCAGATCCTCTTCGCAGAGAACACATCTATCTGTCCTTTTCACAGGAGACCAAGCAAGATACCAGCCCAAGAGATGACAAGTACTTGAGAATTGGTCTCCAGCTCTGGGCTGGAAGAAGTCAGTCTCTTTTAAATGCCACTAAACACAACTGCAGACTGAGTGAAAAGGAAGTAGGTTAGAACATGACCTGAATAAGGTCTCCAGGTTAACTCCACCACAGAAACGTGCCTTCAGGCTTCCTTTAATTCTGCCTTCCCAAATCCTGCAGAAAGCTTGAGGATGGACATTGCAGGAGGTAAAGGCTGATGCATTTACTGTCTCTTCCTCCAGCTATGCTGCTCTCCCTGGACATGCAGTTCTGCAGAATGAATAACCTTCCCATAGTGTGAATTTAGTGAAAGAGAAACTGATAGTCCTAGAGACCATGTCCTAATTAGCAACAAAAAAGGAACAACGTGGACAGCCACACTGCCTTCTCCCACCCAGCAAAGCAGAACACAGGAGCTAGTGCTGTACATCCCTCACAGCCAGTTGCCTCCATGGCCTCAGAAAGGACATTGATGAGAAGGAATTCTTACTTGGCTGTCTGTGACCAAAGCATCTGTTTATTAGAAGCCAGCAGCAGTGACTCATTTTCAAACAAACATGATTTCGGGCACTGTGTGAGCTCAGCTTCTAAGCCAACATTGTCTCTTGATCCAGCACAAGGAGGAGAAGAGGGTGGCCCATTGTCTGTCCCACAGCACAGGCAAGAAAATGCCAGGAACAGAAACCAACTAAGATCCTGCTGATCTGTTTGGCTTTTGCCTCGGTATCTCCTGTGCTTTGGCAGGCAGTGATTTCTGCTGTAGGCTCCTACCTGCACTCCTGAGGCAGCGAGGTGCCTGCCCCAGCTGGCTGTTGAGCTCTGGAGAACAGAACTGGAGTCTGTTTCTTTATTAGAGACATGCTGCCAGAAGCCAGAGAGTTCACATCTGACTCAGAACTTCCCCAAAGTTTGAGGACATACAGATCATTTCTCCAACCCCCATCTCAAATCCACATCCAGTACAATCTAGATCCCGTCCCAGCAAGTCGAGTTTTTTGGGAAATCTCTTAAACTAAGAACTGACAAGCATCTCTCCAGACTGGCCTACTCAGCAGCCACTGGTTTCTAATGGGTGTAAAGCACTAGCAGGAGACAAGACCATCATCACTCTTCTATATTTGCCCTTTCTGTGCTCTTACCTTTGAGTAGGCTTTTCCGCCCTTCAGCTCCTATATTGGGAGACAAAACAAAACAGGAAAAGCAGCTATTATATGTGCTGGGGCAACAGGGGGAAAGTCACTACTCAGCCCTGGAATCTGCTCTCAGGATTCACAAGCCTCTCTCTCAAGGATTACCACTACCTTGGTCGCTCCCATCCTCCATCAAGGACTCCTCTTGAAGAGAGAGGCTCTGTTCCAGCATATCCTGTCCCAAGCAATCTTTCCTTCCCCCCACAATCCACGCAATTCTTCTTGCTGCCAAAAAGCAGCCAGTAAACAACTGCCAGTACACTACTGCTGGTACTACCTGCCAGAAGCAAAGCTGGATGCTCACCTTACGGACAGACACTCGGCAGATGCAGGGGTCCAGGAGTCCTGTGGCAGGGTTGGCACTCATTTTGCACACAAAGGTGAATTTCTTTTTCCAGCGGACACAGTTTTCCTGAACTTCCTCTCTGAGAATGAAAAAAAAAAAAAAAATTTCAAATAAAGGTACAAAGTCAAATCAAGACCAGCTATTAAGTATTTTTTTAATGATTGGCATTCTTGCCCATAAAGATCCTCTGCAACAGCTTGGTTCACCTGAAACTGCACCACACAAAGGTTAAGTTAGCATCAAGCTTTTCACTAGTCAATACAGGTAAAATCCACCCAGGTTACAGAAGCACTAATCATCTCATCAACAGAATTTGCCTTTAAAACTCTCACAAGCTCTCTGACATTTCCTGCTCAGCCAGTTTAGCTCATTCACCATCCGGACTGCATGGAGCAAATCTCCATACCCAAACTGGGCTGAAGGTTCACAAGCTTATCTCCCTCCAGCATGCTCTGCACAACAAATTGCTGTGTGTCCTGGATGGCCTGTCCTTCCCTGCTCCTCAGGCTGGGACTAAGCCAGTGAGGATGGCCAGCTTGAAAGAAGACAAAAAACACATGTGGAAATGCTGCTGGTGCAAGCAGACAGGGCCACATCAAGCAAACACTGCACTTTAAATCCTGCAGGGGTTCAGCCAGGGAAGAGGTGGTTTTGCTTGCATAGCTTATGAGCAGACCATCCTGATCTCCAGGGTGAGTGGAGAAGCACATGGCTCTGGCATAGCCTGAGCCTGCAGGGAGAAAGAGAAGAAGCCTTCCCAAGTGCAGGAATCCCTTCAGGTACAGCTCTGGCTTCTGCACAGCCCTCAGGGGAAGCTGAGCTCCTTTCCAAGGAGGCTGGTTCAAAGCAGCCTGGAAATAAGGTGTGTGGGTCCTTCCACGGGGCTCTGGTTTCCTACTGAGCTTCTGCAGAACCTGATCCATTTATGGCTCAGAGCTTGGCATTCAGCCAGTTCAGTTCTCAAAGTAATGAGGTCAGGGGAGGAAGGGAAGTCACTGTGAGAAAGACAGCTGTGAGAAAGCAAGTTTGACTCTTATCTCTCCTCCTAACACAGGACAAAGGGGCAAGGGCAGCTGATAAACTGTTTGCTTTAGCAGGGAAAGGGAGGCTTCCCACCATCTGACCCAGGCATGGTGTAAGCCAAAGGGATTGGTGGCAAAGGGGACAATGATCAGCCTTGGTAGTGTCTCCACTTTTTCTGGGAAGGAAGGGGAAGAAGCAGTTGCTCACATTGCCATTAGGACAACGTCTAGGTGAGCCCAACGGGACTTGATCCTGAGCCAGGAGGTCCCTGCCAGTCCTCCAAGACATTCTGTGAGACCGAATGTGCCAGCCAAAACAGACACTGGGAACAGAAATGTAGCAGCTGACAAACAACTGAAACCTGTAATCCTCTGTAATGCAGATAAAGGCTGATCATCCCTGTTGAAAACAAGAGAAAACAGAAGGCAACAATTCCTTCAAGGTAGGGAACTTAAATTCCTTCCAGATAGAACTCAGGCTCGCTGTTGAAGTCAGTAAAAAGTGAGACATCTAAGTGCCAAAAATACCTTTGAATCTGGGACTATTAATTCAAGATGAGATCTGGTTCTCATTACTCTACTCAACTCATCCCAGCTCTCTCAGACAGCAGGAAGAAACATATCCAGAGGGATTAAAAAGGTTTTGCCCAGAATAAAATATTCACCATGACAGCCAAATTAGGCATGCTACATTTCAAATACGGGTGCCTTAAACCTGCCTCAATAATAAGAATCTTAAATGACCTAAAGGAATGAAAAACTCAAGATACATGTGAGAAAAGGCATACAATAGGACAGAAAACCACCTGTGAACACATGTTTCAGGAACACAAGGCAGGTACAAGGGGATGCAGGAAACACTGAATATTTTAGCAGCATTAGTCACCTTTGTAAAGGAAGTGCTATTTTCTAGAAAGCAAGGCTAATGCTAAAGCTACTACCAACACCAGAGCTCCAAGTGAATGCTGGAAGGCAGCTACAAGTGAATGATGGTCACTCAGACAGCAGCACACTGGTTCAGACCTTGCTCCCAACCCTGATCAGAGCTCTAACTCCTGCCAGACATCCATGGGATTAAGTTGCATCTCTCAGAGCACATGCCTGGCTGTAGGATCATCAGTGGGATCAAGAGCTGCTCCAGCATGAGAGTTTCCTTATTCAGGAGTTCTTGCTTGTTATACAATGCAGCCATGATTAAGCATCTGCTGGATGCTGCTAAGTCCAATGAAGGCTAATTACTCCAAAATGTGGTAGAAAGTACTGATTAGCAACAAAGAGCTCCATAGCTAATTTGCCTTTAGCGTAAGAGCCTCTAACTGACATTCTGCTTCTGATTAAGGATATGTGTTGGCTTTCCAGAACTGCTGTACATATCACACAGTGCAAGGGATTAGGAAAAGGATTTGGGGGTGTTATGTTACCCATAGCACTGTGATCATGAACCTGAACTACAGGTGCACACATAGCTTGAGAGTTTTGTGCCTTTGGAACAGTCTGAACAGAGTAAGAAGGAGTTTATAAGACAAAATCCAGAGCTGCTTTCCAGTCACAAGTTTCACAATAATTCAATAATGAATTTCAACCTTTTTTTTGTTTTTTTTACTTTAAAGGGTGGGGGCTGGGTCTGTATCATTAGACAAGGAAGCAACAGCTCTATTGTTTCAAACCAAACTCTGAAAAATTAGTTCCACATTTCCAAAAGATGGCATGTGGGGAAGCAATGGGCTTTGCCTATCCACCTCCCTTCAAGCTATCATTAGGCTGGCAATTAGAGGACACTAAAATAGGGACAAGAAAAAAAAAAAGGAGAACTCAGATGATGAGCAGTTTTGTATTTAGCCTTGGAATATTCTCTGATGTACAATTAGAAACCATCATACAGAAACAAAAAAACACCCAAGAAGCACAGTGAGGGCTGCATCAAGAGGAGTTTTCTTTCATTCTAATCATAAGGTAACTAAAAGTAGAAATGAACAGCTTAAAACCAGAAGTGTCTAATTTTAAGTTTTACTCTGTATTTGGAGAAACAGGAATAGTTCACACCAATGCCAGGTCTAGGTGCCAGTTCAACGGGTCTTCAGAAGTTTTATTTTAAAAAAGCTGTCTGTATAATTTTGCAAAAAGACTCCCAGAAGGTTGAATCCCTGCCAAGCTAAGCTTTGCCCTCTTCTGACTTTAGACTTATTCAAAGCTGTGCAATTACTCTTTCCAGACCTAAATATACCTCCTCAGAATAAACCAGTGCAATCCTGTGGCAGCTTTTGTGAAAAGTGGAGTTTTGGAAAGAGTTTTGCAAGATCTTCTAATTCTGGGGCTGCTCATCTACCTCCAGCTCAAGGAACAGTTTTCTGCATCCATCACCCTACCCCTCGAGAGAAGATTTACCAGAAAAGGAACAGATGGAAGATGCTCCACCTAGCATGGTGAGAATTCAAGTAATGGGAATGATGCATAGCAGGGACTCACTGCTTTACCTGCTTTTGGAGAAGCAGCACTGAACTCAGGAAAGTCTCCAAGGCCACTTTGGATTGAGATCTCACATACAGCTCTGGAGACAGGCAGAAAAACATACAACAAACAGACCTTAAAGAAAAGATGTTTCCCAACTGTGATTTAAGTGCCATGGATAGACTAGCACTGTTACTAAAAGCTGCAAGGCTCACTCTGAATTCAAGTTGGTAAAGGAAACACTTCTAGAAAAAGGCCACGTATATGACCCATGGTATCTTGGGCTAATGTGAACCTCTCTCCCACATAAAAACCCAGCTAATGAAACACTAGAGTAGAGATTAAAACTTCTATTTACAGACTCAGAGCTGAGTTGTGGGTATCAACCTTCCAACACCACCCACTGAAATCCTTTTGCCTTGCTGAAGCTTTTAGAAAAGCAGATGTTTCACTCTTGCTTTATGGCAGTTGTCACACATAAGAAAGTGTCATAAAAAGGCCACAGCCTTACTGGAAGGGCTGCATCAACAAAAAATAGTTTTTAATGTCAAACATTTCACTAGAACAGTGTGTCTCAGTCTGATGTTACATGCACGGGGCAAATGTGGGAAAACCTCAGGCTAAAAGGAACACTACAGAGACAAGCACACACAAAGAGCTTCTTATTCAGATTTACTCCTCCTTGTTACACAGAAGGGAAGGGTAAGCTTTCCTATTTCTGATGCCCAGCCCACATGCTCACTGTCCCCCCTCTGAGATGTAGATCTGTGTCAGAGCCTTCAAGCAGAACTAATCCCCCTCTCAGCAGACCTAGTCCTCTGCACCCTCCTCCCTGGTTCACCACTGCAGCAGGAGCAGCAGCATCTCATCTGATAAGGCAGAGGAGAGATAATACCATTTTAAAGAGGCTGCCAAACCAACTCCCAGCTCAGATTCTTTTAAGTGCAATGAAAAACATCCCTTCAAGGAGCCCTGACGCACACCAGCAGTGGGTCTTTTGGGGAGCAAGGGAACACAATCCCTGCAATGCAGGTACAATCCCCACAATCACAGAGGAGGATAAAGAAACAAAAAAATCACGTTATTTCAACAGATTGCACCTGAAAGGCATCTTCTGCACCATTTCTTTACACAGCTCTGCTTTCATCTGCAGACACACAGTTCAAACAGTCCCATCTAATCCTCAGCCCTTCCAAAAGGCTGAATTAGAGCAGAATCACTGATGCTCCCGTAGCTTGGCAAAGCCTGGAACAATCCTGCATTTTGCTTCAGAGAAGACAGTTACTATTTTAACCAGGTTATCCAGTGCAAAGCTGTAGGAGAGACATTCAGTAAGGGCAAGGAAAAATCCCTAAAAAGCCTATTTTGAAACTGACTTTCTAAGATGCTCAGGAATCCGTATTCACACCCTGGCATTCACAGCACACCAAAATATATCCCATCCTACTAACACAGCAGGTCCTGCTGCAAGCAATGCCTAATCACTGCCTATAAAACACAGGAATTACAAAAGTGGGTGAACATACATATGTAATACAAAGCAAACCCTCATTTAGCCATTAGCTGCTTTAGATTTACAGTCCAGAACCTGCAGGTATTTCCAAACAATGGGCTTAGGACAGGGCACTTCACGGCAGTACACAAGTTATTAAAGAAAAATGCAGCTCTGAGGCTTTGTCATCCAGGTGCCTGGCAAGGAAAAGGAGAGGAATCCACAGAGAGCAGGATGCACTGTGCACAGACAGCACAGGAACAGGTCACATCAGCAAAGCTTAGGGCTGCCATGATAGGCTTAATTCTGTTGTCAAGCTCAGGGAGGCCAAACACAGGTAGGAAAGCAGAAGCAAACACAATGTAGCAATAGGTGCTGGAAGCTCAGTGGAAACAAATCCCAGGAATGAGAAAGGACACACCGCATCCCTTGGGGAACAACATACAGAATCATAAAAACCAGCTGGATACACAATGCATGAAATCCTAGTTTAACCTGGGGGCGGACATATGCTTTACAAGTTTACACAGAGGGGTTTTGCCTTCCCTGAGCAGAAGCAGTGCAAGGGCTGCAGGGAACTCCCAACAAAAAAGTTACTCTGCCATGCCTGAGCTTACATCACTGGCTAGAACAACTGCCAACCCAAAGAGCTGGATGTCTCCCCCTCTGCAAACAGCCACGTATTCTCCAGCTGACAAGTGCTGGTTGTTGTTCAGTAGACATGAGCAGTTATGATGGAAAAATGGCTCAGAGACAGATGATGCAGACTGTGTTACTGAGAGAACTAAGCAAGCCTTTGTCATTTGAAACAAGTCTTTTTTGGATGTTTCAGTGCAAGTGTTTTAAACAAGGGTTCAGCAGTAAGGTCACTGCATCTACCAACCTACTCACAAAACTGAACTCCCAGCAAACCCATTCCAATGGCCCCTGGTGAAGAAGGACACCTACCCTTGTCTCCCTTGTGGTACCAGCTTACACTGGTACCACAGTTCTTCATTTTCACCAGAGCAGTGATATGTAAAGGCCCTTTAAATGCTAAACATATATACAAACGCTTTTAGAATGAAACAATCAGACAACCCAGTGTTTTTGAGGGAAAACAAGGCAAGCTCTAAAACCTGTGCAGGGCTTCACCTGCTGTCTCAGTTCTACCTCAGAGCAGGAGATGGACATAGATCCACCCCTGCTGTTCACTGGCAGCTGGGGAGGTGGGGAAGAGTGAACAGGGAAGGAAGAGCAGGGGAAAGGCAGCCCAGGAAACCAGATTCCACTTATACAGTTAAGAGCACAGGCTGCTTAATCCCTACTTGACTGGACATGAGACAAATATAGGGAAAAGGATTAATGGCAAATGGACAGGAAAAAAAAAAAAGCTAATAGAAGAAACTCCAGCCACAACTGAGAAATCAACATAAGGAACAGTCAAGGTGGCTTCAGTGGGGGACATGGGACAATAACAACAGCAGCTGAGGAATGAACTGCAGCAAAACTAATATGGGAAGCATGAAATAAAAACAGTATTCAAAGAATAATTTAGAAATCATCCTTAGGAGTAAGCTGGTATCTAGCAGGCAAGGAATTGACTTTTTATGGCTTTAACCTTATTTCCAAAAAATGCCTTTTTCTATAAAGTCCATCTTTGGAGCTGTGTGTTACAGTTCCCTCCAAGGCAGTGAGCCGTCTCAATAAAGGTCCACCAGTACAAGCCAGGGAATGATAATCCCACCTGGAGAATGGGGGTGGCAGTCAGAAAATCACCACAACAAAACCCTCCAGCATCAGCATTCCTAGTTGTGTATTAACAGCTTCTTTGAAAGTAATTCAGTTATGTCTGGACTCCAGTCACATGAACCCAGACATGTGTGTTTTTTACATTCATGTCTGTCATGAAATGCTGCACCTCACGCACTACATCCCACAGGCAAGAGCTTTTCAGTGCAGTGCATCCCATGTACCCCAGATCACTGTACTGGGTAGCCAGGCTCTCCAGTACATTCAGGGCTTCTCAAACCACTGGGAGTTATTCTAGAAGAAATATTCTCAACCATTCCTTGTATCTAAATCTTAAAATTAATAAGCTCCTCTTAACAGGAATTATGTTAAAAATACTATAAGAAATGAAATAATGGAGGTTATTAAAAAACAAACAAACAAACACATGCAGCTTGTGTCCAAGCGCTAGAGGAGAAGCTGCATAAGGAAACAAAAATTGTGACAAATGAAGACAGTAAGTCACAGAAAAAAAGACCCTTCAGAACTTAAGCTATAGAACAAGTCAGATGAGCTTTGGAAGGGTGAGGAAGGGTAGGGCAGGGAGAAGTCATGCAGAAATAATTCTAACAGCCTTGGCTGCAAGCAGCAAGGGATGGATACATGTCACTTTAAAGATGGGAAATGCCCAGCAGAGCCACTGCTTTGAGGTATTTGTAATTTACATTCTGTCATCTGGAAGCAAAGAAGAAAAGCTGGACATCAGGAAAACAAATCCAAGAAGGGAGTGTAACAGTAAATGCTGTGCAACACATCTATTGTTACACACTGTGCTGAAGGCAGACCAACCCAAAGTGACACATATCCAAGGACTTCTTGCCACATCTACAGAGCACGAGCTCTTTCTGGTCTGAGGCCAGGGATGTGTGCCAGGAGCAAAAACATCATAAGCAAAGAACTACCAAACTCTTGAGTGTAAAGAAAGGAATAACTGGATAGATGACTCAGTTACTAAAACACAAGTCTGTAATAAGGTGCATACAGAACGCTGAAAGACACACATTTGCTTTTTTTTGAACTCTCATCATGCACTGAGTCACCACACCAACTCCTACTTCCATTGTTCCGATAGACTATGTTGGAGCTGGGTTAGCCAAGAATGAGCCATGTGCCAGGCTGCCAAGCCCACCACCAGTGCTTTCCTCCCATAAGCAAATGCACAGGGATTTAATTTTCAGAAGAAATCAGAGCAGGTCTGCCATGCAGATTGCATTTGAGCCTGCCCAGGTCAGCCACCAGCTCCCACACTCACGTTTTTGTATGCCAGTGCTCCCTTCCCCAGCCTGGCTCACAGGCATTCTTCCTCTTGCTTTGTGCTACCTTGCAGTAGCACACCCATTACACTCTGAAGAACTTTTTAAACTCTGTGCCTAAATAACCTCTTAGATCTAATATTCCACAACTACAACCACTGAACAATCAAATGTGAATAAAACAAGCATGAGGGCAACTTAGTCAAGTTACCTGTTATGAACTCTAGCCTACACCTCCTGTCCAGCCAGCTAGACTTACAGGGAGATGAAAAAACCCAAGCTGAGAGAATTCCCTGTTACTGGGGGATGGAAGGCACAGAAGGAGGGGTGTTTAGACTCATTACCAACGACTGCATAGTAAACCCCATAAAAGTTAAAATAGGGTGAAAAAAATCCCAACTCTTCCAGGGCCTGTTGACCCTTTGGACAAATCACAATTCAAATTTTCCCTGTGCGTCTAATAGACTGAGGAACTAAAGCTTCAGAAGGTCCCAAACACTTCAGAAAAACTCTGAAGTTTGCTCTATACAGATACTTACAAGATTAAGGTAGAATAATACAGTAAATTTCCAAGTCAATATGTGTTTCTGTAGCATAACGTGGCTTTTCTCGAAAGCCTTTTCACTTCTGGCAGACCACAGATGTAAAATGAAGAGTCGCTGATTATCCGTTGCTGGTGTATTTATAAACTTTCTTCATCCCCTAAGTGTTAGCTGTCGTTCTGAGAGATTCCAGATTTGCATTTCGCTGACTAAATTTAAACACCCAGTGAAGAAAGACAGCAACGTAAACTCCACCAAGGACAACTTTGATAATATGCCCACCTCACAGGGCACAAGACATGGCTACAACTCTGTATTGCAAGAAAGCTAGCTTTGAACACAAGATACTCTTATGAAGAAAAACTGCTTATAAAGAAAAAAGCTACCTTTCAAAACCAAAAAAAAATCAACACTTTCCCCCCAAGATGAGAAAAATCCAGACACGGGTCAATTCAATAGGCCAAGGCTTTGCTGGGATAGTAAATCCAGTGAATGGAAACTCAGAAGGGAATCAGCACAAGACTAGGAACAACATCACTAACACAAGTGATGTGCAGAGACAAATGTTTTTGCCTCTAAGGCAGATTTAGGGCACGTGAAGACATTATGATGCCAAAATAGTTAAGTGACTTTTTTTGCCAATATCAGCCCTGCTTCAGCTGGGAGAGTTTGCCAATGTAGCTGCACCAGAGAGGTCTTTATAGTGCAAATTAACCTGCACATGAGGCCAAGTTCATTTCTGGAATAATTTCATTAATCCCATATGATGTAACATCACTGCAATTTGGCTCAAACATGGTGAAGAGTCTTTCAGTAAATAAGCTACCTGAAGTCAACCCTGGTGCTAAAAGTAGGTTTAGTTACTCAAGAGGTAACACCCAACCATGCTCAGACGTGTTTCCCTATGAGTCACTTCTATAGAGTATGTATTTACTCAAAACAAATACAATAGCCCAGGAGAAGGCCCTTTACATGTTGACAGCAACTTTTTCATTCCAGGATCAATACAGATGTTTTATGATGACTCCTTTATAGAGAAACTATTCAGCAAACCAGATCACTGGTTTTACAGACAAGGTTCAAACGCATTCTCCCTGAACCTCTGTCCCCTCCAACAATATCTATCACTGCTGGTGTTTATCAGCAAAAATGCCACTCAGCAAGAGAGGTTTGCAAACGAGAAGAGGCTGCTGAACAAAGCTTGTTGACCTCTGACTCACCACTGTACTAGGTGATAGACTGGGACTCCTAAATCTGCCTCTCTCAACTCTCCCTTCCCTTCTGCCCCAGTTTCAGCAAGAGGGGAGAGAAAAGGGTCTGCGACACAGAGCTGCAGACAAACACAACTCTCTAAGAACTACCAGTATTTCATGGTGCCAGTTGTCCTAATGAGAGAAAGGTAATTTCATAAATTACATCTTGTTTAAAAGCAGAATATGGGAGGGCTCTGCATTTAGTGGCAGCAGTGAGTGCTGGTTAAAGACCCTGGGAGATGTCAGCACAGGACCCCATTGCAGGAGCAGGGTTCTGAGGATCAGAGAGGCTTTACCTCCTCTGTGGCTGTCACCACAAGCTGTATTCAGACATGCTCCCTTGATTCTCCCCTGCTGAGAGCAAATGACATTGGAGATGTACTGCATCACTTCTGGAGGGAAAACAACAGGCAGGTTTGTTTTGAAAGAACAGATGCACTTGCACTTACAGCAGGAAAAGTCGTCACTATAAACCTACATCAGAATTGGACCTTAAAGAGAACAGGAGCCACAGCTACTCCCCATACAGCACAAGAAGAGGTATTCAACAAAGCAGAAAGGCAACAAAGGACAGCAACACTTGTAGGAAATACACTCCTCCACAGCACAGTGTCTCTTGCAGCAAAGAGCACTGCAGGCTACTGAAGGTACAAACGAGCAGCACTGCACTTGAAAGAATTTGCCATTTATATAGATGCAATAGCCTGGTGTTACCAGAACAGGCCAGTGACAGAAGCCAGGGAAATGCAGAGGGGTTGGTGCATAATTAATCTGTAGCACAGGCAAGCAGACTACCTCTGCTCAGCCCTTACTGGAGGAAGCAGGACGCTGCACTAGCTGAGGCTGACTGGTTACAGCAAGGCTTCCTAAGTGCAAATGGTATTGCTTCATTTCGGAGCAATGGAGCATTAACGGCTCTGGAAAAACTGCTGAATTATAAATATCCTCCCTCATATTCTCTGACATGCAGGCACAGCCTAAGCGAGGATGGGAAGAACAGGAACTAGCAGGAGAAATAAGCATGATGGAAAGACAACCAAACTGGAAACGCTCTCTTCAGCCTACACAGATGCAAACAAAAACCCACTGAACACCACGATGCCACACCCAACCTCACCTTTGCTGTCTCAAGCATGGGTAAAAGCCTCAAAGTCTGATACAGTGCCAAGTAAAAAAAAAATAAAAAAATCTCTATGCCAGGGTTTTTTCCAGACAAGTATTTCCTTCCTCCTCTTCTGACCATTTACATTTTTATTCTGATGAACAATATTATCCCTTAAAGACTGGAAACAAAAGTGACTGGTCAGAGAACAAGACAGCTGGAAAACATTGTCAGGCTTCACTCTGGCCTCCCCATTTTGTACTCCTCACATTCCCAACTTGCAATTCAGGAGAAACGGAAACTCCACTGGCAGGCAGGAGCACAGGTAGGCATGCTCTCACCAGTCCTTCATGTGGCAGCTGGCTAAGGGAGTCTCTGTTGATCATTAAACCAATAGCCATTAGTGAAAGATCTTGTCACAGTCATTTCATACAAAGTTTTATTCTGGAAGCAAAATGGAGATATGTGAATATCCCAGATTGAAACCCTGAGGCCACATCCATTTCACAAGATTTTCTATTACAGATGCCTTGATCTGCTTGTCCACTGCACAGCCAGACTGGAGCATAGTGCTCAGTAATTTTTGACAGGCACTAAAGAAACCTTACACTTTGTTTTCTACATTTGGTACACTGAATAGCAAGAGATGGGATTTACCTCACTGAGGGAAACATGCAGCTCTAGAAAGCTCCAAAAGAAAGTTTTCTAGCTTTAGTTGCTTATTTCACAGAGCATATTGCAGGGTAGTTACAACCACATAACCTTTGTAGGTCTCTAAAGCTGCATTGCTAATTAGTGCTGCAGCTTTCTAGCCCTTCCAGGACAGTAAATCCACATACTCCCTTCCTTCCTCCCATGTAAGCACTCAGTGCTTTCAGGCTGAAGAGATAGAGTTCATTTCTTATTTAAAATACAGCATACAGCTGTAAAAGTATTTTTAGCTTCATCCCATCTCCTACTACAACATGCCTCCTCTCACCAATGAGGAGGTAAGTCCAGCCACAGGAAAGGCATAATCTCCTTCTCTTGCCAGCTCAGCTACTCGCTCTCCGCAGGGAGTGTGGCTGCTGTAGACTGTATGTGCTACTGCTTATGTAGAACATCCTGTCTCTTTCACACCTGCCTCCTCCCAATCCTTTAGTCTCCATGTGTTTCCTCTTCTTTGTCTTCCTCATCCCCACAACTCCACCCCAGTTCCTTGGCTTTATCCATTGGGCTACAGGGGTGACCCTTGAGAAGCATGTGACAATGACGTCCACAACAATCAGTGATTTTGAATTGTGCACACAACAATTCCCTTTCTCGCTCATCAGATTAAAAATACACCAAACAAGAAGGCTGTTCATGCAGTGAACACAAACACAACTGTTTGTCTAGTGGGAAGTGCCTTTCAAACCCAGGCATTAAAATGAGATGCTGAGTCCCACTGTATGGTACCAGAGGGATGATGATGCCAAGTCCGGAGTTACAACAGCAACGTGCATCGTGTCTCCCAGCAAGTGCACTTGGCACAATATGAATAAACTGCAAGAGGAAAAAAAATACAGTCTCACACCCTGCAGGGCAAGCAGCTGGTACTGGGGTGGGCTTACACATCCCAAAGTAACACCTGAAATGATCACCTTTACAGCACAGATTACTGACAGGAGTTCACAGGATGCTACAGAAGAAACATACAGATCCAAATGTTGGTCCAGGGAACTTCTAAAGGCTTCTGGTTATTATACAATAACCCACAGCTACGAAATAATTCCTGACCCATTTCAGAGCAGGCTGCAAGCACAGTGCAGAGCTGGTAGCCCACAGAGGATGCAGAACATATCCTGTTTGAAGAAGGGAGGTCACACACAGAGCCACATCCGCCTGTCCTCGCACGGATGAGGCCTCACAGAGCCACAGGTGGATGCTGCAGAGTTCACCATCCCACACTGCCAAGCCTGAAGTTGAGGGAGGTTTCTGACCTGAGGAAGACACTGGGCTCTTTCCTGAAACACTACCAGATGTAGTTTCCAGCAATAAAATAACAGTAAGAAATAAACCTGTACCTGCCTCATTTATCTAGAAACTGGTATCAGAACAACTTGCCCCTGGCCATTTATGGCCTATTAAAATACCAACCACTGTGCAGAGAGACCACTGGCTGCCAAAGGCATGCATGAATTCCTCAGAAATTCAGCTGCAAAGCTAGAGTCAACACTAATGGCAGCTTAAGAGCACAAAGAATAAAGAGACTGGAAGCTCTTTAGGTTTTTCCCTGTATTTCAGAAATAAATACATGTCTTAAAGGAGCAGGGCCACTCTCACCTACCTTCCCTGATTCTCAGCCAGAGCTGACGATATTGTCACCCTGAGAATTAAGTGGGCCACAGAGTCATGGTTTACCAGTACAACATTAATTTTCAATGAGTAATTTTTCCGAGCCAAGGGCTGCTTAAGTCACACAGATAAGGCTGTTGCTAAGAGTCAGCTGTCAAAGCAATGCCAGCTCAGAATCGGCGATGAGAGGGAAGTTTGAAAGCCGTCTGTATCTGAACGTATTTACTGATGCTGTACACACAGCCTATCGGTTACAGCACTTTAGATTGCAGCTTCTGGTCAGCAGAGCAGCCTCTGCCTGAGCCACAGCAGGCAGGACAGA
The DNA here is from genome assembly GCA_018697195.1 of Certhia americana. Taxonomy (NCBI): domain Eukaryota; kingdom Metazoa; phylum Chordata; class Aves; order Passeriformes; family Certhiidae; genus Certhia; species Certhia americana. Next base: position 5,981,723 of record CM031872.1, read on the forward strand.
GCCAGGCCATGAACAGAGACTGTTCTTTACTCAACATGATACCCCTGACCCGTGGCAGGAAGGATTTAACGTAATTCTGGCAGTGTTGTGACAGGCTCCAGTGTGGTGACCAGTGACAGGAAGAGGCAAGTATGACACAAAGCAAATCAACCCACTCCAAAGCAACTCTCAAACTCTGCAGGTGTAGCAGCCAAAGCCCAGAAAAGGTGAGAGAAGTGCTTTGCAAACTCAAAGCACTTAAGATGGTTTGCACCAGGGACCTGAAGTGCTCCATCACTTCGGCAATTTTTCCAAGCCTCTCAACTAGCAAGAGGTTAAACTTCATCCACTGCTTCTGCTCTCTCAACTTGCACCTACATTTAGCTGCACTCCTGGAATGAATCCCTTTTTTACCCATCTTTGCCATCTAATTCTCTGTATGTTTCAGAATGCAAGGCACTGCAGGTAACGTGCTTTAATATTATCTTGAAATAGGTCATATTTTATTGCAAATCACTTCTAGAGACTGCATTCAAATCACTTCTCCATTAACACCCTCAGCCTATTCCTGAGGCTCTGCCAGGAAGGAAGGATATTATGTGAAGCTGCTCTGGAACATGAAAACTAAGTCTATTGATCTGTATAATAGGAATATTTGTACATGTAGGCAAGGTCTATATTTCCAGACACACTTGCAACAAAAGTATTTTTAAAATATGTTAACACACCACATGCTCTAGCAGAGGATAGAGCCAAGCACATACTGTCCTAAAATACAGAACTGGGAGAATGGTTTTAAGTCACAACCAAGTTCCTTGCTCTACTAAACCGTGACAATCCCACTGGAATCAAAAGGCAGCACACAGCAAGTGATCCCCTTTTCATTACAGCCAGTTTTCTTCCCTCTTGAGACTCAAGAAGAAGTATTTAGTTACCTAACCTTTGTTTTAAGGCAGACAGTAGTCAAGATTCAGATCTAAACCAGGCTGAATCAGTCTTTCAGTCTGATTAAACAAACAGTTAATGATTTTCCAGTCTGAAAAACCTAAATGTGGTCAGCTCAATTACCTGAAGGATCCTGTAGTGTTAGGCACAATGACTATTCATGTAAAGACAGTGAAGTAGTTGATTTCTAGCTCCCACCACCAAGAGCTGCATTCTGGCACAACTTGCACCTCACTGCCCAAAAATTTTTGAATCGCCAGCCCTGTGTTAGTAGGGCAACACTTCTCCCCTTTATTTATTATTACAGAAGTGAATAAGTTCTGTTTATCACTAAGGCATTAAAATGCTTTTTATTCCACCAGCTGACAAAAGCATGTAGCTTCAGGTCACTTGTGCCTACACAATGATGACAGAGCCACAGTTACACAAAAACTGACCTCAGTCCATAGGGAGCTGTCAGTGTGAGGTGCCTTCCCAAATATATGCATTTCTTTGTTTTTCTGAATGCAGCTTTCCACCCCCAAAAAATAAATACAGTATTCAGTGCAGGAAGTGTCCTTCCATACTGACTCAATGAAAAATTGCAAAGCTAAGAACATTGTGGGTTCAGGCTGCAGCACTGACATACTTGAAGGTCAGACCACCCCAACAGGGTCAGGTCTTCCCAGATTGAGCCCACATGGAAACAGAGCAGAGCTGCAGGAGACAAACTACATTCATAGTTTCAAACTGCTGCAATGATTGCCAGGATCAGAAAACCAAGCTGAAATGCTGCAGATGCTTGGAAAAGCATGGTCACAAAGGAAATACAGTCTGAGGTGCCTTCAGAAGACAATGAGGAAGGTGGGAAATGCCCTCAAAGCCGCTCAACTCATGCAAAACTGTCTTTCCTCTAGAGTCAGACAGAGGTTTTCAGAGCACAACCCCTTCCTTCAAATACCAGAGTGAAACTGTTGGCAGGCTAACAGAACAATGTACGATGAGTGTCGGGAGTCTGTGGATAACACCTGGCTTTCCACTTCCTTCACACTGTGCGCCAGCAACGCTCGCTGCCAACACAGGGCCAGAAATCACTCAGCACTGAGGCAAAGAGCACCTGGCTGTCACTCAACATGGACTGTAAGCAGAGGGGCGGGGGAATTTAATTGAGTCTTCTTCTGGGATACCCAAAGATCTACATGAACTTACTACATCAGCCTGGAGCTTTAGGCACTCATCTGGACATCCAGGCTCCTGCCAGTGCTGATCCATGGGTGGGATACCTCCTGATGAACTTACTGTCTCATCCCTCTAGGAACAAGCTGCACAACCCCCCAGAATGCTTCAAACTGGTACAAAATGCAGCCACCCACCTGCTCCACAAAAACGGTTGCCATGAATACATCCCTACTTCTCTGTGTCTGCTATTTTTAAACATACTTGGGAGGCAACTGAATTCACTGGTGGTTGTGCTATTTAAGTATCTGGATTAATAATATTCAAGGAATATATTGGTACTTCTCTGTGGGGAAATACAGCACCAACCTGGCCTACACCTGGCTCAGATGCCTTTTCAGATGCCCAACTTCTGTAATCCAACTGCAAGGTGATAAACTCAGACACAATATATGCTTTTAACACAGAGCACTCTGAAGTGAAACCTGTGAGTTTTATTCCTCAGAAGCCCCAGAATAGCCTAAGAAAACTTTACAGAAGGAGAGGAAAGGACAAGCAAAAAGATATTTACAGCTGAAACTTTAGTCATTAAAGCACCTATAGTCTAATGCAAGTCTGAGCACAGGAAGAGTGGAAACAGCGTACCTGCCTCCAAGAAAATAATAATTTATAGAACCCAAACAAACCAGAAAACCCAGGAGAGGCAGATCCCCAAAGCTGAATGCGCTGACAGGACCTGAACCTTTTCCAGACACCCTTGAATTCCTAAGCACATTTAGTCTTAATACATTTCAGACAGGTTCCCCTCCAGCCAGAAATGTGAGCAGTCTGGGAAGGGGGTCCAACCCCAGTGTATGTCCCACCAGACCCAGAGCAGCAGGATGTGGCACTCTGTATGTGCAACCCAGGCTGAGCTGGACTTGGGAGCAGGACAGGCTGATGGGAGCCAGCAGGACAGGCTGCTGCCTCTGCCTTGCCCACAGGTCAAACGATCCTGGTGCCACCTGACAACTCATTGGGTATATCATATTCCCACCTCCTGCCACAGATATGCTTGAGATGTCAAGTAAGCTTATTGTAAATAACCTGAAAAATTTGTCTCTGGAGGTTCCTGTATAACACTCCACACGACAACTACAAAAACTGATTTAATGTTTCCTGTGAAGAGTTCCAGTACCTACATCTAACCTCAGCTTATAGAGTCCAGGTGACATGGGACACATTATTCAGATCAGTTCTCTGAAAACTCATGGTCATGAAGAGATACAGCTCAGCTTGATCACAGCCACAGACCCCCAAATGGCCCAGATCACAGAAGCCCAAACTGATTGCAGAGCAAACACCAGATTTTGCATATAAGCAGCTCACAAGAGATTACCTGCCAGACATTACAACCTCAGACCAAATCAGTTTTGGAAGAGGTTGATTTCAGAGAAAGTAACTCTAAATAACTTACAGATCTCTAACACAACACATATACAGTATCTCCTTTTCCTTTAATCTTTCCCAGTGAGTATCAAAAAGGTGATAGAAATGAAGAGAGGAGCACAGAGCAAAGCCAAGGCATGAACTGGGAGCCTCTCCACACAGTAAATCTTCTGGAAATTCATCCCTCCTGAAGTTTCCCTAACTGCAACACAGAAAAATATTTGGAAAAGGTCAAATTATTCAATACCACTGGGACCCATAACTTTTCAAGGAGGAACAGGTTTCCATGTGCTTTCAGTTACAGCACAGACAGGTTGGGGGAAAGGCAGGAAACCCCCCAGCTCACACTGCCTTTGCTCGTTTTGAGAGCTATGCATGTGTTTGGTTTTGAATTGCAGTTGATTTTGCTGCTGGAACACATCTGCAACGCTGAGCAAACTGCTGAACCCCAGCCAGCTCAGAAAACAACCCACACGGCTGGCAGCACCAGCACATCCCTGCAATGGCTCCTAGAAGCAGCTTTCAGGGACAACAAGGAGAGGGAGGATGGACATTTCTCTGCACAGGCTTTTCCTGAGACACCCTCCAGTGCCACTTGTTCTATTACAACTCCAGGAAGTGGAAGGGTTAATTTCTTTCCAAGTTCACATACTGTTTGAATTCCTTAGATAAACTGCTTCCACCAAACCCAAGGATGTAGCCTCAGGGGAGAACACTATGAGTAAAAGCTCTTTTGACAGATTTTCTTCAAAAGAGAAATTAATTCAAACTCCATTTCTGGAGGTGTTCCACACCCTCAGCTTCAGATGAAGTTGCATCTGTGCCTCTGGAAGGAAAAAATCCAAGCTTTGAGCACTGCCCTAACACTTCTGTTTGCAAGACAGAAATGTTTTATGCTTGCCCAATAAAATCTCTTCTGAAATGAGAAACCTCTGTACACAGCACCACAAAGAGGAAACCCAGACCCAACCAGGATTTAGTCCTGGGATAAAGCAGTTAACAGCTAGCACAAACTAATCCTTTACTTTTAAAACTGAGCAGTCACTCAGGAAAGCAACAAAACAAGTTTTGAAAGCCACTGAAGGCTTCCTTTACATTTCGAAGCAGTAAGCAAGTCTGGGCTGTTATGGAATTTGTGTTTGCATACTGTTCGTGATAATCTGTGCACATAGTTGGAAACAAAGCAAGTTTTTATTAGCAATTAGTAACAAGAGTAGGGACAGACCTGCCTGAAGAAGCCAGAGAAATGCCAATACAGGATGGCAGAACGTTTTAAGATGTGTAGCAGAACAATCCCAACGTGACATAGTAAACACTGCTGCTCTGAAGTGAGAAATGCAATGGCATCAGTTCAAGGAGATAAACTGGGTCTTTAACACTGACAACTTTGACTCCAGGCAGCAGTTTTCCCTTGCACAACAATTTGCAATGCAAAACAAACTACTTCCACCCTTACCAAGAAGAGAAATTCAGTATCAAAGGGGGAGAGCAAAGATGGGAAGGGTTGATTTGCTTAGACAGTTTTCTATAGAGTTGAGTTTCAAGGAAGGCATGAAGGCAATACAGAACAGGGTTTGAACCAGTGTGTGAGAACTTGGGAAAGGAGGAGGGGGGGAAGAGAAGAGAGGATTTAATTCCCTTTAAGGGGAGTGACCTCCCGGTCCCTCCCCTCATCTCTGAAAAATTCAATCCAGCTCGGATCAGCCAACACCACCCAGGTTCAGAGCTCTCTAGCTGTGTGCTTCCCCTGCTCTGCAGAATGATACGGCATGTGGGGCCCTACAACAGAACTGTGAAAATCCCATCAAGGGGTAAGCAAGTGGTGGCCATATGCTAAACCACTGAAGGGAAGAATAACCAGGGAATGAAGCACAGCCAGGCAACAAGTAGGCAGGCAAGGTCTTACCTGGTAGACAAACTAGCAAAGTCTCCTCCATCTAGCAGCCTGATTTTGCAGAACAGAACCCCATTGACAAAGGGGACAGCAGTCAGCTCTTCTAGAGTGAAACTTGTCTGAAACTTGAATTTCTTCTTCTTCATCAGGAAAGCCATCGGCAAATTCAGCGTGGAAAGCTCAGGAATTCCAAACACAATCAGGGAGAAGTGGCTCACAGCACAAACAGACGAGCAGAAGAAGGGCAGTGGTTCTGGGAGCACAAGCTGGGAGTGAATTCCAGTTCAGTTACGATGACGGCCCAGCTTCAAATGCACGATTCTCTTCTCTTTGGCGGTTGGATGTGGCTGTGGGATCATCGCCACGGCAGGCTTCAGGTGAGCAGGAACAGGTCAGATTAAATCTCTGCAACATCTCCGAGGGGAAAGGGAAGGAGGAAAGTTGGGTCTCAGCTCCAGACCAGCAGGAGCTGTCCCAGTTAGAGGCTGCAGTGCTCTGTCTTCAGCACAACCCCTCCTGAAAACATTTCTTGTGAGAAGTCATCTCAAGTCCTGGGAGAGGTCTTAAGTCTGTGGGCAGCACATTCAGAGAGCTTCCAGTCTCTACCTCTTGTGCAATTCTTTGATACAGGTCTTTGGGTCAGCCTTTGGGAGGGAAATGAGTAAATTAGTTCCAGCCAGTCTTGGACTTCTCCTCCTGCTCTAAAACCTGTTTGGATGGGTAATATTCAGTCCAGACTCATTCCAGTCTGAAGAGGTAAGGCCCCAATTAGCCCAGCCCCAACATCCTCTTTCCCGTTTTTGCCTAGGGCAAGCTTCGCTGTTGTCATCTCCCTTGTAAGTTCTGTTTTGCAAAGCAGCTAATAAAAATTTGCTCTATTTTCAGTCATCATGAAGCGATTTACAGTGCAAAATCATTAGAATGCGCAGTCTAACAAGAGGAAGGAAAAGCTGTCTCAAGAAATTAAAAATATATTTCTTTCCTGCATTTCCCACCCTAAGTGTTAGCACCTGTATCTTATAAATGGAGAAAGCAGCAGAGAGGGGAAAAAATACAAGCAGCCTGCTCCAGATTACACAGCATAACAACCGAATCAGGTCATCTGGCTGTCCAATCGCCATGCCCACCGGGAATGCTGCCTTCCCCCCGGCACCGGCTCTGCACAGAGCTGTGCCCTGAACGGTGCAGATTTGGGGCTGGATTTCCTTACATGTTTACACAACACCTAAACCAGGGAGGCAGGAGGTGATTAACATCTCAAAGGGACAAGGTTATGAACACCGTGCAGTAAACAATCCTCAGAGATTCCAGGAGCTGCCTGCGTGGGTGGGTGGGTGATTAAAGACCCTCTCCCGCCCGGTGGGTGCAGGAGAAGCCAGCTGGCTCCGCCAGGGTCCGGGCACCTCCACAGAGGTTCCGCTGTCCCGCAGACACCTTGGAGCAGAGTGGGAGGACACGGGTCAATGCTCCACACCACCAGCAGTACCTGCCCCTGCACCGAGCTGCTGCCAGGTCTCAGCCTTGGCTACTGTGAGGTCACAGCCTGTCCCCTGGGGTCATGCACTGAATGGTATTCACGTCCCAGCTCTCTGTCCGAGCCGTGCTCTGAGCTGTGACCGGGTCCCAGCGCTCTGTCCGAGCCGTGCTCTGAGCTGTGACCGGGTCCCAGCTCTCTGTCCGAGCCGTGCTGAGCTGTGACCGGGTCCCAGCTCTCTGTCCGAGCCGTGCTCTGAGCTGTGACCGGGTCCCAGCTCTCTGTCCGAGCCGTGCTCTGAGCTGTGCCCAGATCTTAGCCCACCTCTTGGCCCTCTGAACCCCCGACCGCCCTGCAGCCCAGCCCCAGGGGCCAAGTACCGAGCCATGCAAGGACCGCAGCCCAGCTCCGGCCCCACAGCCGGTGCACCGAGCTGCAGCCCGGGCTCAGCACCCTCCCAGCCCGTCCACCGAGCTGAGCCCGATCTTACCCCTCGCCCGGCCCCCCATCACCAGCTGCCTTACGGAAGGTCTCAGCCCGCTTCCCAGTCCCCTCCACTGACCTGTGGCGCGGTCCCGGCCCGGTGCCTGCCGGGCCCTACCCGCTCCTCCAGCCCGCTCCTCGTACGGCGGCCGCCGCTCCCCGACACGGCCGCCTCTGCCCGCGCTACGCCAACTGCGGCTGCTACGCCGACAGCGCAGGCGGTGCGCGGGCAGCGCGCAGGAAGAGCGGCGCCGCCGCGCTTCGGGAATACCAACGGTACGTAACCCCCGCCCTCCCCTCCGAGACGAGAGAACGCGAGCGGCGCCGCCCGATTGGACGGCCGCAAGGAGGCGGGCTGAGCACTGCCAGGCGGTGATTGGTTGTTCTGGCACGGGGGCGGGGAAGAGAGCACGGGGATTGGAGGGGAGGGCTGTCGGTTTGGACAAGCACCGCCCCCTGCCTGAGGGGGTGGGCGGGAAGCGGGGTTGTCGGTGTCCCCTCAGCGGGAATTGCTTCTGGGTTTCCCGCCCCACAGGATGTCTTGGCGCCCCTCTGCAGGCCGAGAGCCCCCAGCTGTCATGGGAGCTGAGGAGATGGCAGGAGCCTGCGGTTGGGGTGTCCCTGCCTGGGTCGAGGTGATGGCAGAGTCACCTCTGACATGAGACATACAGAGGTCCTGGGAGTAGGTGCAGCGGAGGGCAATGAGGATGACTGGGGAATTGGAGCATCTCTGCTATGAGGAAAGGCTGGGGAAGGTGGGCCTGTTTAGCCTCGAGAAGCGATAACTGGGAGGGGACCTCATTAATGTGATAAATACCTAAAGTGGAGTGCCAAGAGGATGAAGCCAGGCTCAGCTCAGTGGTGCCAACCAGAAGGACAGCAGGCAATAGGCAGAATGTGATGCCCAGGAAGTTTTACCTGAACATAGGGAAAAACTTCTTTCCTGTGCTGTGATTGCTTACTGGCCCAGAGAGGTTGTGGAGTTTCCCTAACTGGAGATATTCTGGAACCGTCAGGACACATCCTGTGCCATGTGTTCTGGGGTGACCCTGCTTGAGCAGGAAGATGGGACCAGATGACTGTGATCCCTTCCAACTTGACCCATTCTGTGGTTTTGTCACAGGCATCACCTCTGCATCCTCCTGGCAGCCAGGAACCCTTCTCCTGGGTTGTCCCAGTGCCCAGGCAGCTCCTGGTGACATCCCTCTCATCAGCATGTCCCATGGGCTGCAAGCACATGGTTCCTCAGGCTCCCCAGCAGCGTGGCTATCCTGTCCCCTCAGGATACCACAGAGTGACTGTGGGTCAGGGCAGCAGTGCCTGGCCTGGCTGGGAACAGCAGGGAGGCCCTGGTACCACAGAACCCTGAGGAGCAGCACGAGGCAGGGCCTGGAAATGGATTCTCACCTCCCCATGTGAGATGTGGCAACCAGTTGGGCACATCCCATCATCAAAATGTCTCCTTGTTATTATGTGCTGCTGCTGTGTCCAGGGCTGCGGCTGGGATCCCTGGTTAGGCTGGATTCCATCGTTTAAGGGCAAGCAGAACAAAATGTCTGTCCTTGTCCTGAAGGAGCCTGCAATCATCAACATGATTTGCCTAGATTTTAAATGTAGGCATTTGCCCAAGAGCCTCTGTGGCTGAGAAGCTGAGGCTCATATGGGAGGAACTGTTCCCAAGGCTGATATGCAAAACTTGGATGAAAGCCTGGGAGTCCTTGCTCTCTGCCAGGCTTTGATGCCCAAACTCCTTGCCTGTAATCCGCCATCTATGCAGACAATATCAGAGCTATCAAATAATTCCACCATAATGTGAGCCTTGGGAAAAAAAAAAAAAAAAAAAAAAAAGTCTGCTAGGAAAAGTACACAGAAATGTCCTTGGATAACAGTGAAAAATTGGTTCAGGCCAAATGCATTGCTATGATTTTTGCTTACCAGGTTAAGCTTACACAGACTTTGGACTGGGAAAACATTTTGTATTGGTACAGTGAAACCATCACATACCAGGAGTTACCAGGAAAGCTTACACAGACTTTGGACTGGGAAAACATTTTGTATTGGTACAGTGAAACCATCACATACCAGGAGTTACCAGGAAACAGCAAGGTTTACAGGCTGCTGTTACAGGCGAGGCTTGATTCCTTCCATCCATTCCTCTCTGGTGTTTTCAAGGCTTTGAGGCATTGCTGGAGATGGGCTGGGTTTTTTTGATTTCTGTTTCCAGCTTATTGGGAAAGAGCTGAGCCTGCTAAATATTTGCAATTGACCAAGCTATGATGCTGAAATACCAGAGGCATCTGAAGAATCCAGCCCAGTTCTCACACCTTTCATGCCCCTCAGCACAGGCTGACAGACATGTGGATGCTCTGCTTCCATCCCTAGGTAAAGGACAAACGACCCCTGTGTGTGGTGTGGGAGGAGACTGTGTTATCTGCTATGATTCACTCTGGTAAATAACCTTCTGGAGGACTTCTCTTGTTTATAGCAACAGCCTCAAAAGCTAAAGTTTACAGAGACTTTAACCCTTGCTGTTCTCACGCATATTTACTTTGCGGTTTTATCAGAAACATCTCTTGAAATCCCCAGTGTTTTTATAATTAATTGAATAATGTGACTGATGTTAAAAATAAATGGATTTGGAAAAATGCCCAGTGAGCTGCTGCGTAGTGTGTAGTGTAGCAACTGTAGCTGCATTCTCAGGGATATGTGTGTTTTTCTAACAAACGCAGTCTCATGACTGAGAGATTAAATCTTTATTAGTTCAAAATTCACCCTGTTGATTCTGCTGTGTTTATGCTGCATAATTGTTTCTGGAGAAATTCACATGTTTTAGAGGGACAGTGCTCCTGTTTGCAGAGGGGATGGGTTAGTCTGAATCTCCCACAGAGGGAACGTGGGTGTATTTTCATCCATCCACCATCTCTCTGGCTTTATATTATTTTCTGCTCCAGGTGCAATCTGCTGAGCATGGGGCCACGTGTGTGTGACCAAGGTGCTTTGATACACCTTGGATTGGATGGATTCTGTTCATCCCAGACTCACATCCTAGAGATTTCTCCTCTATGGCCATGCCCACCTCACCTCTGCTCCATGACCCTCAGCCACATCCCTGCCCTGTGCTCTGCCTGACCTAAGCTTTTCCCGAGGCTGCTCCCAGTGCCGTCACCACTTCCTCAACTTTTGCTGGCTCAGGGCATTGTCCTATCAGTCTGAGATATTTTTATCAGTCTGTGTTCTGCAGTTAAGTCTGGGCCTCACCTCTCCTGGAGAGGTGTGCCCGGCTGGCCAGGGCTGGGACCGCTATGCTCTGTGAGTGAGCACCAACAGAGATGCCTTGTCTTGCCTCCTCTCTGCTTTGAGGACAGAGATAAAGCAGCAGTGGAGAAACAAGGTGAGATAAATGCAGGAGGGACAAAACTCAGTGAGGGGAAGCGAGGTAGATCCTGTAATACATTTGGTGACCCTTCAATTCCTATCTCTTATCCCAGGGGAATCCCAGATTCACAAGCCCTGCAAACTACATCATCAGCATCTTCCTCTGGAAAGCATCATCACGCTAATTTGTTTGTCCTGGCAGCCAAATGATTAAAGTTTTAAAACTAAATTACACATATTGCTGTAACAACATAAACACAGTAATGGTTCTCCTCTGTTACACCTGTCACCTCTGCTGTAATGGTCTTAATGAGCTTCCAGCTTCATCATCAAAAAAAAAAGTGATTATCACATGACACTTTGTGCTGTAAATGTGTTCTTGGAGCTGTCAGTGGGATGCAATGCCCTGCTCCAAGGAACTGTGGGTGGGAGGTGAAGTGGTTGGGTGCCTCCCCCAGAACTGGGGGTAGGTCCATCCCCCAAAATGGGGCAGGGAATGTAGACACCACAGCAGTGAAAGCTGTAGCATGCAGGCAGCTGGACACCCTGTGAGGGGAATGGGTACCTGTTCCCATTGCATAGGATTATCCCATGATGTGGAGTGGTTCCAAGCTTGCGTCTTCTCAGCTTAATAACAGGCTGTGAGCTGCACTTTGACCTGCTTGTGTTTTTCACTTGTTCCATGTTTAACTGAACTCATCATCATAAAGGCCAGGAACTGTTTCACCTTCTGTGCCAGGCTGGGTTTCCTGTTGGATTATGCGAAGGACACACCTGCATGGTGGGTTTCTGGCCTGCCAGCACTAGGAATCCTGTTACTGACAAAGGGAGCCCGGGAATCCAGAGTCAGTGGATTCCTTTCCCCAAATATGTGGCTAGACCTGAAAATCCAGCTGCCTGGCTTTTTTTTGTTTACTGGTTTCCATGTCTGCTTCAGTGTTTCCTTGGAATGTGCAGCAGGACTCTCTGCTTCATTCTGTGAGGTCTGTGGGTGGAACTGGATCTCGTTTGCCCCTTCCAAAATCTTCAGACTTGGAACCTGCCTTGCCTCAAGGCTTGTTGTGTTTATTAAGCCTTATCCTGTGTCTGTATCCCAGCTTCCATCCCTTCAGTGCTGGACAAGAGACTTGCTGGTTGTGGCTGTAGTCTGTCCCACTGACTGCAACCCCACAAATGATGCTGTTACCCCAAATACATCAGAAGCAGTTCTAAGTCTGTGGTTCCCCCTTGACACAGCAACCTCTAATTTGGGATCCCAGGTGGCAGAGGTGAAAGAAACTCCCTGCTGGTGCTGGGATTCTGCCTTGGGATCTGTCTCACCTGCACATCTGGGACTCAAGGGCTCACGAGTTATTTGTGAGAGTGCTGGTGATATCATTCTGTCCCTTGGAGGGGATTTGCTCACAGAACTGTGATGTGGTGATGGCAGCGAACTGTACTTGTGGGATACTGACATACGTGTGGCCTTCTAAAAAACCTTAAAACCTGTCTTGGTTATGATAAGGGACTTGATGTGTTTTTTTTAATCTTGTGCTTGCCCATTCGGTTCTGCAGTGAACTCATCCCAAAGACAGACATCTCAGTGTCCTCTGCCATGTCTGTGGGAAGCAGAGGGACCTGGTCTGAGTCCCCAGGTACCATCTTATCTAGAGATATCTCATTGCTGCGCTCTGCCCTTCGAATTTCTTCCTCTCCAGGCTCTCAGCCCTGAAAAGATTCGCCAGTGAAGGGTGCAAACAGGATCCCACAAGGTCTAGAGGGCAGGGGTGGTTCCTGGGACGCTGCAGTGCCACAGCTCGGCGAGCAGTGCCATCTTCTGGAAAGCCGGGCTGCAGCTGCACACATCGCAAGCAGAGCTTTGCTCCGGAGGGAGCAGCGGAGCTCCTGGTGGCTTGGTGCTGCCTCCATGGCCACAAACATTTTCTTCTCAACGCTCAGAGTCCCCCACCAAACTCCCCTTTCCGCAGCAGGCAGGAAGGTGCTGCTCGTCCCCGTGTCCGAGGCACTCTGTGGCAGAACAACTCTGCATGGCTTCTTCCCGGTCTGGATGTTGAATACAAATCTCTAGGTACAAAAAGAACAGCAGAGGAGAACAAATAAACATCTATAAATATTATTTCTTAGCTTTTGTTCTGTTTGGGCATCGGTTGCCTGTTCAGTTGAAACTCCCGTGTACTTGTCTGCCCTGTCAGTGTCCTGTTCACCCATTTGTGCTGGTTTTAACATTAAGGGACACTTTTCTCTGTCCCTTCACAAGTTTGATGACCTCTTCATGAACAACCAAGCCCACTTCACCCTATATTTAAATGTTGCCACATCTTTTTAATGAGACAAAAATCTGTACACAGAACACACACTTGAATGCTGCTGGCTTGACTAAGCTCTGTATTTATCCTGGAAAGAGAAGAAAAATGGGTGGCCCCAATGGCAACATGTTTACTCCTCTAGAAAACCAACACAGCTGAAGTGCTTAGTCACTGAAAAAACCGCACATTGCAATTTAAAGCCAAAGGCTGGTATTTCTACCATTATTTTAGGCTATTGTGGCATCTTCTGAGCAGTTGAAAGATTACAGTACTTCAGTAATCTGTCAGACACTGTGAAATAACTTGTGCTCCAAGGTAAGCCTATAAAAGGTATTATTTGAAAAAGACTGTAATTATGTAAATACAAAGCCACGAGGTTCACAAACAAGAGGAAAAGCTACTGTGACTTGTAGTTGTTCACAGCTCTCCTTGCTCCCTTCATAGTGAGGGCTCTGTGTTGCAAAGTTGTTGTCATGAACTCATTTTTATTTCTGCCTTGGCACACACCAATGAACTCAAACAGCCTGTTTACCAAAATGTATTTTTTATTAAATTTTGTATTTGTAAAGGAGAGATCATTACACAAATGAGGTAAACCAACACATATGACATAGTTCTCACTTTAAAAATAAATTTCAATTCAGAAATTGATTTGATTCCACAAAGTCTAAGTGGAAGAGTCAGGCAAGTGCTACTCATGTGGTGAGACGCTGGATGAGGCAGGATCCGCCCTGACTCAGCTTGGAGGTGTCAGTCCCAAGGGGTTGGGAGTCTTCCAGGGACCAAACCCTTCTCACTGTGGTGTCCTTTTCTCCTCCATCAGATTTGGAGACAAGAGGAGATGAGTAAAGGCCAAGGAGCAACAGCAGTGACCTCTTCACCTACTGCTCTAACCAGGGGTCCCCCATCAGCATCTCCCCATTAAAGGCTGTGTAAAGGTTTCATTTGATTGTGCAAATTCACTCCCTCGTCAGCCCTAAAGGGGACTTAACAGCAAGTAAATAGCGGCTCTGGAAAAGTTCCTTTTCAAAAGTAATAACCAGGCAAGCAACAAGTCTGTTAAATGTAAGCCACTTTGCAAGGTAGAAGACTTACACTTCCTTTTTTTCTTTCTCTAAGTTTTCTTCCATGCATGTACAAGTGGACCTTTAATATAAAAGTTTATGAAGTTACTGCAAGTCTGTGAGAATCATGTTGACCATCCTGTGCAATTAAGCTTTCTCATTAAGGACCAAGCCCCATAACCTGGATGCCCCAGAAGTGGCTGCAATGGTATAGGATAGTGAGGAGAACCTCAGCTCTGTTTCTCAGGATGAGGCCAGCCAGCAGACAAACACAGAATGGCTGGGCTCGCTTCCAGCTCCCAAACAGTACAAAACAACCACCATCACCAGCAGATCCAAGTAATGCCCAAAAATTCACTCAAATCAGTTGCTGACAAACTCCTAAACATTGGGAATTCCTGTGTGGCTGCAGCTTAGTCCAGGACCTTAGACCAGGTCCACTTTGATGGCTCAAGTTATTCTGGAGGTGATGAGCTATGCAGATGAGGCAGAGGTGGCGTTTCACCGTTCCATCCACCCGAGTGAAACTCATCCAGCCCCTTGGTTGTTTATGCTGCGACAGATAAAGACACTGTGCCAACACATATCCCAGGAGAGTTTCTGGTACCCAAGACATGAAACTTTCATCACATCTGCCAAGTTGATAGAGAAATTTCATGACTGCACGCAGATAAAGCATGAGGTGAATGCACTGTTTCAATCCCACTGGGATCCTCAGGGGAGGTAGGTGGGACTTAAACTGCGCAGAAGCTGGGTGCTGGTCTGCCTGGGCTGGATGTGACGCTGCAGGAGCACGATCCACAGCTCTCAGTGCAGAGGGAAGGTTCTACCACATCTGGTACCATGTTCCCAGTAAATGCTTTCAGCAAGAGCCAGAAATGCATTCACTGTGTGCACTATGGGTTCACGATCACTGTACCTTGGCAGCTGCAGCACTGATATCCCGACAAAACTCTCCACGTTAGAAGTCAATTAAAGGCTATAGATCTCGAGAGAGAGACAAAAAGAGAGGTGTCACACTTAGGACAGATTTTTTTCCAAACAGAAATTAGAAAAATAACTTTAAAAAAAAATCTATTGTTTGAGGAACTAAAGCGATCCATGTTAAGTTGCTGGTTTATTACACATCCTGCTATGGCTCTGTATGAGAGTCTGAAAAGGCAGATTAGCACAAGATTAGCAGAGAAAGCTGTTTAGACTCAGCCAAACTCCAAGGGAGCCATTCACACTGAGAAGAGGCAGCACCCCATGTTCCCAAGTGTTCTCTGCCTTGGTTTTTAGCATGGGCAGGTTTTTAACATGGCAGATGTCCCATAGAATCACAGAATAGTTTAGGTTGGAGAATACTTTTAAGATCATTGAGTTCAACCATCTCCTCCCCAGCACTGCCACATCCACCACTAACCCATGTCCCCAAGTGCCATATCTACACATCTTTTAAATCCCTCCAGGAATGGTGATTCCACCACAGCCCTGGGCAGCCTGCGTTAGGGCTTGAAAACCCTTTCAGGGAAGAAATTTTTCCTAACATCAATCTAAAGCTCCCTTCCCATCACTGTTTCTTTCACTGGATCATACCATCTTGCTGCCCTGTCTGGCCAGGGTCAGCGGTGACTGATGGGCTGGGTGTATTGCTCTGCAAAAATCGACGGAAGTCCTTAATCATGGGGCGGAGGACCTGGATGAGAGCACTCAGGGCTGCCTGTGTCCCTTCCATGGCCTGTGCCTGCCGCTCCTGGGCACACGCTTGTACCTCCTGCGAGCGGCGAATCATCTGGAGCAAGTCGTTCTGCTGCTCCAGGTGCTGGGCAATCTCCTTCACGTGCAGGTTGGTTACTCGCTGCTCCTGCAGGAGCTTGGCTGAGTTCAGGGCAATGCGGCTTTTCAGCTCCTGGGGCTTGGCGGACACCTCGTGCTGATGGGCCATCATCTCCAAGGGCGCCTCTGCAGTGACCGTGGTGGGGGCTTCTGTGGTGCAGTACTCCACAACCCCATCCTCCAGACTGTGGTAGGTTGTCTCTGCAGGAACTGAGAACAAAGGACAAAGGAAGGGAGTCAGGAGTAGCTGTGATATAGGATTTTTATCTACAGGGCTATTCAGTGAATATCACAGGAATACGGCCTGTTCAGTGAGATAACATACAATGGCCAGCAATGCACAAAATGACCTATTTAAGTCTACTCAGTCTAGCTTCCTTCTGGGCTGTACAACCAAAAGGAATAGGGAATGCCTTATCTGTCTAGACAGTATCATTTCTCAACCTCCAGTTTAAAACAATCTTTCCAAGCAGCATTAACTGACCGACTAACAGCAAAGATAAGACCTAGAATGGCACCTGCCGGTAGAAAAGCTGCTCTTTGGGACACTGCACACTGGAAAATCAGCCCTGAAAATGTTTTCCCCCCTGCTTTTGTTCCCAGAAGGGACTGAAGAATCTTCCAAGCTGCAAAGAATCCTTGATTCCCTTGTTCTTAAGGCTGAGTCAAGCTGTCAAAGCTGACTTTTAGTACCTGCATATCTTGCAGCTACTCCCCTACAACACAAGGGCAGACTGGGAGGAACATTTCTTTATAGAAGTGTGGGGATTTCTTTTTGTTGGGGCTTCTCTCCGCCCAAAGAACTTGTGGCACCCTACCCCTGGAAAGTTCAAGGCCAGGCTGGATGCAGCAACCTGGTCTAGTACAAGGTATCTCTGCCCATGGCAGGGGGTTGGAACTGGGCGCGCTTTAAGATCCTTTCCAACCGAAACCACTCTGTGATTCTCTCCCCACACAAGGCTCGGGGTGTCCTCGCAGGGGGGTGTCAGGGTCTCTGACCCTCCAGTTCAGCCCAGAGCGTTCCGGCGGGCGCAGCACTCACTCTGGGTCAGGGTGACCGTGGTGGCCGACGCGGTGATGGGGATCTCGCTCCCGTCACCCGCGCCGCAGTCGCCGCTCGGCAGGCTGATGATGGTGGCCTCTCCCAGCAGGTTGCAGATACGCTGCTGCATGGGGGTGAGGATCACCGGGGCGGCCGCGGCGCCCGCCGGGTCGTCGCCCTCGGGCCCGTTGCCGCCGCCGTTCTGGTTCTCGCCTCCCCCTTCCATGGCAGCCCGCACTTGGGCCACTTTGCGCCGCACCTCGGTCTTGAGGTCGGACCACTTCTTCTTGACCTCCGGCAGCTCGCGGTGGCAGGTGGCGACGGCGTTGACGCGGCGCAGGATATCGTGCCAGGCGGCGGCCTTGGCGGCCAGCGGCACGCCCGCGTTGAAGTGGTTGACGAGGAGGTGCTTTCCCCGCTCCAGCTCCTCCACGATGATCTCCACCTCCCGCTCCGAGAAGTTCATCTTCCGCTTCTTGGCTGGGGGAGCCGGCGGCGACGCCATGGCCATGGGGGGGGGCACAGGGGACGGGGCAGGGGGTGACACCTGGGGGGCCTGGGGGACGCTGGGCAGGGCCGAGGGGCGACAGGGCCCCCCCCCCCACCCCCGGGGCCGGGGACAACAGGGGGGCCCCGAGGCCCCTCAGGGCCCGGAGGGGTCGGTCCCCCCCTCTCCCCCTTCGGCACCGCCAACGATACGCAAATTGCGTACGGCGCCCGCCCGGCAGCCCCGCGCAACGGCCCCCGCCCTGCGGCACTAGCGTAATGGCTTCCAGAATCGGCCCCTCTTCCTGCCACGTCTGATTGGTCCGCTCGCCTGCCCGTCATGCAAATTTCCCGCCTCCCGCCCGGATTGACGCATTATGATTGGTTAACAGCCCTGTCCATTAGGCAGCCAACGGCGGCCCCGCCCCGCCGCTGGTCTCAGGGCACTGGGCCTGCGCGGGGTCGGTGAGGGGGTTGGGCCCGTCCGTGGATTTCTTCGCTCCAATCCCATTGGGTGCTTCTCCTGTCCATCAACCCAGAGCGGGCACGGCTTTCCAACCTACCGGATCCGTCAAGCTTAAACTGACTGCCGGCTCTCGCTCTGATTGGAGACGCTCGCTTTATCACCGCCTTCCCAGGAGCTGCAGCCAATTACGGCTTTGGCCCGCGCGCCTGCACCGCTCCTTGTGCCACACTCCGAAACACCGCGGCGCTTCCTTCCGATTGGTGGAGGCGAGGGCGTCCCCTGTGACGTCATGACCCGCCACTCACGTGAAGTCCGCGGGGCGTGGCCTAGGACGCGTCGCTCGCTGTGATTGGCCGGCGCGAGGCATCACGTGGCGGAGACGGCGCGTGGCGCGAAGGCGGAAGCGGCGCCATTTGCCGGTGCCGCGGGCGTGAGGGGTGGTCGGTGCGGGTCCGGATATGCCGGGGGCGCGGCGCTCTCTTGCCTCCCCGGTGGTGAGCGGCGTTCTCTGCCCATGCGGGTCCCCGCACGGATCTGCGGTGGAGAGCGGCGGCGGCGGTGGCGGTGGCGGCGGCGGCGGCGGGAGCGCGGGGTCCTGCGGGCGGTCGCTGTGCGAGGCCTCTGAGCAGGACCGGCGTCTCCGCGCCCTGTTCCAGAAGCTCGACGTGAATCGCGACGGCGCGCTTTGCATCCACGATCTGGCCGTGGGGCTGGGCCGCCTCGGGCTGCACCGCACCGAGCTGGATCTGCGGGTGAGCGGCGGCGGGCGGTGGGATGTGCCCCGGCGGGGCTGAGCGGTCCCGCGTTCCGGGGGTGCGGGGGGGTTTGGCCGCTCCCCTCGTCCCATATCCGCTCCGCAGCTCTCTCCGTGCTCGTCTCGGGAGCAGGACGTGAACTCTGGAGACCTTCCAGCTGTGTCTCGGTGGAGCAGCGGTGGTACCTGCGTATGGTAGCGCCATGGCAGCACCTGCCTCCCTTCAGCGTCCTGTTCCCCGAGCGAGTGCAGGGCTCCGCTCCCCTCCCCAAGGATCCTGGCCTCAAAGCCATCCTGCTGGCTTCCACACTAGAGCCGGAGGAATCAGCTTGCTTGCTACCTGGAGGCATGTCGGTTTTAACTGTCCGTAGTTACTAAGATGAATACTTTAGTGTTTGGGCAGGAAAAAAACATAAAGGAAATCGCGTTTCTCCAGGACTCATGACAGGGCGACTTGCATGCTGACTTACACTAGTGGGAGGTCTTTGGAAGCGATTCCTGCAGTCAGGGTAATTGTGCACGTTTCATTCCATCACCGTGTTCCTCGTATGAGTCTGGCAGTGTGTTGCTACTCATGTTAACCCGGAATGGCTTATGCCAGCCTCGTTTATTTCATGGGTTTGGAAATATCTTAGAACGTAGGGAGGCTGCTGTACTGTACAGTTGGCACGTGGAGTGTATAAAACACGCAGCTCTGGCTTTCTCTTTCGGGGAGCCTTTTTACTCACACCGCTCTGTGTGATGCTGTACGCTGAGGGCTCAAAGGTTCAACATAATGCTGCTCTATATAACTGCAATTAGTGTTATTTACATGTCTGTGATGAATGGGCTTGCCCTCAGTGCTGCACAGTTTTTCCCTGCCTAGTCCCTTGTATATTATGTGCAGGGCCATAAAAAAGCTGAATATCATGTGAAGATAGGAGATAAACTCATGGGTGCAGTCAGAGATGTGCCACCACAGAGTGCCTGAATCCTACAGGAAGGAAGAAGAGTTTAATAATAACTTATGAGTCACTGAAAAGATACTTAATTCAAGTGACAGCTCCTATTCTCTCCCTGTTCTGGGAGTTGTGCCCCAGTTTGAGTGCTTTACTTCCACAGTCCTTTCCAGAGTTTCTAGTTCCTTTCTAACTATGAATCTCCAGCATCTTAACTTCTAACATTTCTTTTTTAGCTTCTGTAAAATAAGAGAATTCCTTGGCAGTGTGATCTTGTGAGTAGTTTAGTTGTACTGTTTCTAAAAATAACATGAGTGCCATGGAGGTTTTCTGCTGCGTGGGTTTGGGTATGTAAATCTGATTGTACCACAAGTCACCTGTGTATGCCCTGTGACCTGCTGCCACCTGTGGGGCCCAATCCTTCACCTCTGGCAAAAGTCCCTCATGACCCAGAATGTTCTGTGCTTACCCCTGCATGCTTGCCTCTGTTTGCACTCCCTTCTCTTTGCATGTAATTCAATCCAGCCTGATGTTCTCTAGCCCAGGAGAGCGCACCTTAAAGTAAACTGCATTTTTACTTCCCAGCAGAGAGTTTCTTTGCTTGGCGCGCTGCGGGAGCGGCACAGAGGATCCGTTCTGCGGGGACTGGAACTCGTTGCTGGAGGGAAGCACTGGCTGGATGCTGCTTAACAATCCTGTCTTTCTGCTGAAGCCCTTGTCTGTCAGTATTGTTCCTTAGCCCTCTCCTCCCTCCGACTCCTCTTCCACATCCATAGTGTGAGGGGGGGTGAAACCCTGGGACAGGGTGCCCAGAGAAGCTGTGGCTGCCCCATCCCTTGAAGTGTTCAAGGCCAGGCTAGAAGGAGCACTGAGCAACTTGATTTAGTGGAAGGTGTCCCTGCCTGTGGCAGGGGATTGGAACTGGGTGCTCTTCAAGGGCCTTTCCAACTCAAACTGTTCTAGAGTTTGCAATGCATTGTTAGTATGCTAGAGCATCCCCTTCATCAGGGTAAAAACCATTGAGAGTGAGGATGCAGAGTTCAAAACTCTCAAGTTCCAGTTAAGAATGTGGGAACAGCCCTCAGCCGGCTAGCAAACTTCCGTGTCATGCAATTTTTAGGAAAATCAAATAAACTTCCTGTTTCCAAGGCAGTTCTATTAGTAAGTCAGTTTTTTTTCTGCTCCATCTTTAGCTAATTATGGCACCTCAATGCTTAACTAATGTGAGGTCACGCTCAAGGAAAGTGCTTAAGTGTCAAGACAGAAAACCTTTCTGATTTATCGAGCATGGTGTTTGGAGACCAATTTAGGCATAAATCACATGAATTGCTTGTGATTAATAAATTACTTGATGCCTCTAGTGCACTTTATTTTTCCTTCCATGCAGCAGTACACTTGATATGGGAGTTGCCTTTTAACGTTTGGGAGCAGATGGAGAAAATACTTGGCTCAAAAAAAAAAGTGAGATTATCGGCAATCTTAGCTGTGAGCTGCTAATCGACCTGCGTCAGTAGGCTAACAGTCCTTCTGGCAACAATAACTTTTGGGCTGAACTTGAAAAGAAAATGAGCGATATTTTGGCTCTTTCAATGCTTGAGAGTTCTTGCTGAGATAAAACCCTTTGTGGCATTCCTGGAAAATTGCTGCCTTCTCTTTTAGAGATGGCCTTCTGTGGTGGGGGAGAGAAGGGCTTGTACTGAGATGTCCTTTGAGGTGGAATTTGCTTATGTAAACGATACTTTTTTTTCCTTTTCTTTTTTTTTTTTTTTTAACCCATGCTGTTATCTTTAAACCAATTGACAAATACAGTGTGCCAAACCAGTGAGCCTTGTAATGAAATGCTTGTTTGCACTGGTCAGCATGAAGCAATCCACATACTTCTCTCTGGGCAGTAAAATGATAACCATGTGAAGAATTTTTTAAAAGCCTTTTTTGTTCTACTGTGTGAAGGGATAGTCTTCTCCTGCTAAATTTCATCTACCTCTGTAATGGTCAATATCCTGTTACTGTTGCTTTCTGACTTTATATAGACCTATGGAGCTTGAAATAGCATTTAATGGAAATGTCCTGAAACAGAACTGTTTCCTACTTTGTATCTGGAGATGTCCTATTGCTGAAAGAATGTGTGATGGTAATATTTGTGTGTTTGCTAATATAACTTTTTTCATACTGATCCTGATTAACTGCAGGGCTTGAATGCCATTCCAAAACTTCATCTCTTCTGCTGAAATTCCAGACAGTCTGAACTGGTGGAATTAATCCCAGCTGCCTAGAGACAATTTGAAGTGGTGAACTTTTGTCTGCAGCTGCCTCTTCTGTAGTGGTGCTGAGCATCTTTTGCTGGACTAGTTCACAAGAAGCAGAGAAAACATAACCCTTGTCTCTTTTCAGTCCCAAATGTCCCCTTTGGCTCTGCTCTAACAGTGATGTCCTCCTTGGTCTTGTGATACCTTCCCCTCCTAAGTTCATATATGTGACTGTGATTGCTCCCCTGGTATCAGCTTCCCCATGGAAAACTACATCAGCTCCCAAGCTGCTGAAATCTGCTTTCATCACTTCTTAGTTAGCCCCGTATCTCCTCTTTGATCTTCAGGTCCTGGCTGTCCAAACTTCCCTCCAAGGTCTGTTTTTTACTTTTCCCATGTACTGAAGAAGCAAAGCTGTGCTACTGCAGCTGGACTCTGCAGTGTTCTGTTTGCATCAGGCCTTTCTTCTGAACAACTTTGCATTTTAAGCATGTCCCTGTACTCTTCCAGCTGCGTCCGTGCCATTCTGGGATAATAGATCAGTTAGCTCTTTCGCAAGTGACTCCATGGATGGATTGAGAAACTCTTTCTACTGTAGCAGTTGCAATCGTAAAAAAATTTAATCTTGTTTCTGATCAATACTTTATCTTCTGTCATGACGTCATTTAATTCTTCCTTTCAGGGTCTGTTTCTGTAACTTTTGTTCTTCAGCACTTTTGAATACTCTGTTTTATACTATGCACAATGTACTGCAATTCTTAGCAACTGTAAAGGGCCAGGAGCTTTTTCCAGTGTGATGCTTTCGCCTGTTTTCCATTCACAGCCATCTGGAATTGGAGGACCTGAGTTGTTATTGTGTTACAAAAATCAGTTTATGATAAAAAGAGCAAAATTCATACACTGCTCTGTAATTTGGACTGGAATATCTCTCCAGCTCTCATTTAGATCTTACAATTCATTTCCAAACCTATATACATTTATGCATTATCACATTTTCATAGTTTGTGTCCTGAATTCTGCTGGGGCACTTGTGGAGCTTTTAGCTGGGTTTTTGTAATTCATTGTGAAGGGTTGAGCAACACAAGGTTGTATCAGACAAATGCTGTTACAGTTTGATATTCCAGTTGACCTCCTTCCTTCTGCTGCCAACAACTTCTCACACACCCATCTCCTTACTAATGCCAAAGGGTTACCCTTTGTGACTACCCCAAACCAGTTTAATACAAGGTGAAACCATTTTCAAGAACATGCTAATTAAATTCACACATTTATGAATAATGTTTATTAAAATAATGAGCAAAATAGATCACATTTGCTGGGTCTGTAGGGAGTGGAGGCTTGCTCTTTGTAAATTATGAAATGTGTGATTTGATGGAAGCCCTGTTCTCATGCGCTTGAGCAAGAGCAGAACTGTAGGTTAGTGATTTAATAGTAGATAAAACTTTGAAATCTGTGGTGAGTCGTTAGTTGGTATGAATTTGGGGTTTGTTGCCTTGTCTGATTTAGGCTGAAGACGCAGATGAACTCTGTAATTAATCACGTGAGTTCTTGACAGCTGCAGAAAAGGCTTTAAGAAGACAGGCCTTGGGTTTGGCACAAGGAAACGTCTGGGTGCAGTGTTGGTTTTTAATAGCCTAGGCCAGCAGCCTGCAGTGAGAGCTTTGGGACAGGGAATGTCAGGGAGATGGGCTGGCACTCTGCCAGAACCCAGAGGTCTTGCAGGGACAACAGGAGAACAGTGCTGGGGACCAGGGAATCTCAGACTGTCTTGGTGAAAGTCTTTACCCAGACTTGGTCTCTGGTCAGCCCTGTCTTAGTGTGATTCATGTGTGAAATGTGTCCACTCAATGTTCAGAGGGGAGGTTGAGAGCCAGGTTTTAGATGCAAATATGGGCAGAAGAAACTTGCTTCTGCGTGTTTCCTTTGCGTATAAACAAAGAACTGCAGATTAGACAAGAATTGCTCTATGTACACGTAGGATCAGATGTATAACTCTTGAGGGATGTTTGTTCTTACAGGATTGTTTTTTGTCCTATCTTGCAGAAAATTGGAGAAGCCTGGTGGTTCTCTGGTTTATTTAGCAGAGACCTTTGTCCTGTTTGCACAGTGCTAATGTCCAAGGGCTGCTGGCTGACCTTTGAGAGGTGTAGGTGCAACTTTGACTAGAGCATATAAATCTTAAATGTCAGCATTGTGTAAGTAGAAAGGCATCCTGAGTATCACTGATGTGGCCTCACAATATTACTTCCTGCAGGATGGCATCTGTTCTGAACTTGGTAGGGAAGTGAATGCCTGTAGGAACCCCTCAGCCTGAGTGGAATGAAATAAAACTCATCCAAAGCAGCTGATTGTGCCTGTGTAAAATATGCAGCAGCACTTTGGTCTTTCAGTGTGTTCTGTGGGGCATTTTTTAGTGACCAGGGCTCAATGCCTTGGTACGTAGTGGACATAGCTCCTTGTCTTCATCTGCACAGATTATTAGAATAGTTAATGTTAGAAAAGACCTCCAAGGTATTGAGTCCAACCTTTGATGCAACACCACTGTAGTAACTAAACTAGTTAATAGCACTTCGTTTTGAGAACACCTCCAGGGGTGGTGACCTTCCTGGACAGCCTTACAATCCTTTCAGTGAAAAAATGCTTCCTGATGTCCAACCTGAACTTCCCCTGGTATGGCTTGAGGCCATTTCCTCTTTTCCAGTTGCTGGTTGCCTTAAAGAAGAGGTCAACTTCTGGGTGGTTGGTAAAAACCTCCAGACCTCAGCATACTTACTGTTTCTTCTAATTTTTATTTTTTAATTGAGCTGAATATTGAGCAGAACCCTTAAATGGCTGATGAGCATTAATAAAAGACATGAAAGCCATAATAAAGACTCAGTCTTTTGTTTGAGAGCCCTACAAAATGGTTGTGCTGCAGCCCTGGGCTCTTGGTTGCACACAGTACAACATGATACGGTGTTGGGAGGAGGAGAAGGGGGAGGGAGTTTTTTCCTACAGCCCTACTTGTAGCAAATTGGAAATGAGTCTTTGTTCTTGTTCATGTCCTACTGCTATATTTGTCCCTGTGAATGTAGGACATGAGCACAGTTTAATGATGGCCCCAGTCTTTGTCTTGGGTGGAGAAGCATAGCTGTGATAACTCACGTCCGTTTGGGAGGGCAGCAGAGATGTCTGAATTTTTCCAACTCCCAAGTCATGAGCTGCAGGGAGGCTTCTGGCAGCTAAAGTGGTTTGCTGTGAGGAATTCCTCTCTAAGAGAAATTGTTGAAATTTTTAGATCATGAGTTGCCTGGAAAGGCAAAGCTGCTTGGTATGTGAACCTCCATCGTTTAGCGTGAGGAGAACTGTGCAGAGCCTGGGCCTGGGCTGCTGCAGGGCCATCCTTTCTCACTATGTGTTTTCCTGCTTAACTGTCTGGTGCAGCAAGAAGTTGATTTTCTAATTTCTAAGTATTAAGGATGCCTTGTCTCTTGGTTAATCCCTGCTCTTCATATAATATGATATGACCTTGGTGAAACTCTCTGTCCTGGGCAATGGCTTTGTGCTCCCCCTCCCTGGCCAGCTCTCTCTGTATTTTTGTATTTGGCACTGGCCGTGAATGCCTGAATAGATCAGTTTGGGTAGCTAATTCCTTGTGCCAGGGTTTCTGTTATGAGGAGGCCTGGGTTGCTTTGTAGTGTTCCCTGAGCTATGCTGTCACCTTAATATATGCATGTACTTGAATGTCACCAGACAGTTTAATTATTTAAGCAGCCGAGACCTTGAGATTTTTTTGTCATGGAAGGAGAAGCACCGTGCAGGGTTAACTTCAGCTTTCTTAGAAGTGCAAAGTAGTAACATACTTAACATTTCCCTCTTTCAGAAATTAAATTGAAAAGATAAGAGGTAATTGGTAGAGTCCTAGTGGCCCATCCCAGCTAGGGGCTGGCTGCTATTTCTGGGTGGCACACACATGTTGGCAGCAGGGTTCCTTGGGGTGCTTCCAGGAGGCTCCCAAAGGAGATGAGTCACTGCTCATTCCTGCAGGGTCACCTAAGGAACCAGAGACTGCCAGCAGCTCTTCCTGTGCTGGAGAAGGCTCATTGCTCCCTTCCCTCTGCCCCCCCTCCCTTTTTGTCCTCCCTCTCACATTTTTTCCATGTTAGCAAGTTGGTGATGAGGCTCAGGTGTTTGCAAGAAAACGCTGTGCATTTACTCAGAAGTCTTCTAGAAACCACCTTAAAACAAAAGTGAATTTCTGCCAGGTACGCCAGCCTGGAAAAGGCAAGCGTCTGTCTGAAAACTGGAGTTTTAGATTCAGCAGGTATGATGTGGCTGAAAAGGATACAAGATACCTTAGTTTTATGGCTTACACAGAACCTCCCTCTGCCAGCTTACAGTACTGAGGAAAATACTTTAATTGAGCAAAACATGTTAGTCTCTTGCTTTTTTCTCTTTTTTGTCTCCATTTAGATAGATTACAGCTCTTTATTGTCAGCCTCTGCTCAGGCTATCTAATGACTATCCATTTTGGTGTGCAGGGCTCTGAGGCCAGCTGCCACAGGCGCCTTCTGTCCCCCAGTGACTGGTGTGCTGGATCAGAGCCAGCATTCGGATCAGCCCTCCTGCTTTTTCTGCCTTAAATCCCAGGTCTGGATCATGTAAACAGGAATTGGAGGAATAGCTGTCTCCTAATGAAGCTGGGGTTGGGAAAGTTGTTTCACTGTGGCCTAGGTGTTCAGTCATGATTTCTAGAAAAAGTGAATTCTTGCTCCTCGTGTTCTTTTGTGTCATCTTTCATGCTGGACTCACAGTATTTATTACATCTTTTTTTAATGTGTGAATGATTGGCTTCATGGTGGTGTTGATAGAGGTATACTTCCCTACAAATTCCCTGTAGGAGTATAATTGTCTTGCTTCTAGCTATAATCATCTTGCTGTTACTAGGTTTATTATTCTGACCTAATAAAACTCCCCACTTGGTAAAATAAATGTGTTTTTTTTTTTTTTTTTTTTCCTAAATACGATTAGAAAATTCTGTTCTCAAGGAGTTGTGTGAATTAGTGTGCTGGTAGAATTCCTCTGAGGGTTCCTTTCGTGAAGACAGAGGCAAAAGAAGCATTGCTGAGTTTCTGCTTTAATTGCACCCCAGGCATGTAATTTCTTGCACAAATGATTATTTTCTTATGAAATCTCTGCATGAACAAAGGAAGATGGGGGTCCCTGATATGCACACACCACTAATGTTAATACTAATGCAGGAGAACAATTGTAACAGTGTCAGGTAACATCAGCTGTTAAATGGGGCCTTGTGGGTATTAAGTGACCAGAGAGGACAAATCTCAAGTTCTACTTTGGCTGCTTTGCCTCCTGTATGGTGACTGATAGCTGTGTGAGTGGCAGGGCAGTCTGCCTGTTGCTGCAGGCTGCTCAGATGCCCTTTCCACCCTTTTTTGGACCCCATCCATGAGTAGCCTCAGCTGGTTACCCCAGCAGAAAGCTCTGCAGTTTTTTGGCCGGGTTAATGAGGTTGTCACAGGAGCATGGGAGCAAGGTAAGTGCAGGGCTTAAGTGGATGTGTGAGATGACTTGTAGTGGCAGTAAGCTTCAGATTAGTTCACAGCTGCTTGTGAAACCACAACCTTAGGTTAATAGAAGTAGATTTAGAAGAACTGTGCCCAGTTCAGGAAATCTGCTTTGGTCTTCTGGCTTGAGAGCATTAAAAACTTCCAAATGTCATCTTAAAGGATCTGATTCACTATGTGTTAGAAAGTAGTTTAACTTTTGTGCCTGTGGCTGTGATGACTGGCAGCAGCTCAGGGTAATGGATGCATGACAAGAATTCCTCAGTCTTCTCTACTTGTGCCTCAGCTGCTGACTGCATCCCAACTAGAACTAGACTGTGCCATTGCTCAGAGAGGGACAGGGCTTCCCCCCACACCCTCACTCCAGTGCTACTGCCCCATAATTTTCTAAATTTTTTGTGTGGTTACTTTTTGGTATGTGTGAAATTTTAAGATAAAAAACTTCATTGCATGCTCTACATAGATGTTGTGATTAAAAAAAAACATTTTTTTATTCATAAGTAATTCTGTATTTGCAGAATAATTTTTTTAGTGTGGCGTCTTCTATGTACTTATCTCTCACTTTTTCCAATACTTAGGTTCACTATAGGAATTCAATGATAGCAAGTTCCAAAACTGATGTTCATCTCAAAATTTATGTGCAAATTGGCTGCTTAAGGCTCTCAGACCTTTTAGATTTTGGATTGTATTTTCACATCTAATATCTCTATACCAGAGGTGTCCTGCAGCCTGGTATACTCTTTTCACTCTCAAAAGTTAAAAGCTGAAAACTGAGGTCCTTTGCTTGCTGTGGCTCTTGTTGTGCTGTGTTGGGGAGGGAGCCCGAGGTGATGGAAGCTGTGGGTTTGTACTCATTTTTTCTGCCATTTAAACCCCCCAAACTTAGGGAAGAATCACAATACTTTGGAAGTGAGGCATGCAGTGCCCTCTGTGGACACAAAGAATCTGGGAATATGAAGTAAGTTGATGAACTGTAAAATGGAAAATGCTGCTGGGTTCCTCCAGGGTGAGTTCCGATACAGCCTCACCAACGTATGAACAGCTGCTGCTGTGGCAGCAGAGGAAAGTGTGGCATTTCTTGTAGAAATCCAAGCAATATCATGTGTCCTTGTGCTTATATATATTAATATCCTACCTTTAACTAGGTGGTTCGAGGCTCCTCCAGCAGAGCTATTGTAGGCACGGAGGAGAACTATAACAGACTGGGGAGAGAGAGAGTGCACGTAGAGGTTAATGCGGCCATGGCTGAGCAAAGCCGGCTTCTCTCTGCAGAACCATCTGCTGCCCTAACAAAGAGCCGGAGCTGCCGAGCCGCACACATCCCTCGGATGTGCTTTGGGGCAGTGTTTCCCCATGCTCAGGTCGCTGCTCCCGGGCCCGGCTGCGCGCCTTCCTGTGCGGGCGCGCTCCCGGCGCACGGCTGTGCGCGCTGCCGTGCTCCCGAGCAGCGCAGTGTTGGGAGCGCGGATTGGCTGGGCACTGCTGCAGTGGGGACGCAGCCTGGGTGCTCAGCATCGCTGCTCAGCATCGCTGCTCGCCTGGGCTGCCGCTGGGACGAGCCGGGACGCGCAGCTGAGTTGGCAGCTCTGAGAAGCTCCTCTCGGAGAGGTTCATCTTTATAGCTTTCCTCCTAAGTGCGGCATCTCGTCTTCTCTGTCCAGGCAGTTTCCAAAGCGCAGCGTCTCGGCTTCTCCGTGCCAGGGTGCTTGTGCTTTGTCTGTTGCCATCAGATTTCTGAGGCTCTGGTACAATGAGCTACTTGTCAGGCCAGGCACGACTGCAGTAGCAGCAATTTCAAAAGGCAGGAAGCGTCCGCAGGAGCGGTCTGTAAAGAATCTGAGCCGGTGGAGTCGCTGGGTTGAACCTCCCGCTGGCTGCCGTGCCGATTCCCGTCTTGGGGGTGCTTGGTAGTGCAGTCACATCATCCTTGGCAGCGGGCAGCTCCTGAGCGCTCAGGGTTTCCCTGCCTGGGATGCTCGCTGGAGCAGCAATGCTGCAGACACTGTGGCATTTTCTGTCTAGCTTCTTTCCCAGGGCCATATGCCAAGGTCCTGCAGATGAAAAAGAGGATGAGGCCAGAAACACCACCCCACTTCCAGGCCCCGGGGAGAAAGGGCCAAAGGTGTTGGGGAAGACACAGGACAGAGGGACTGATCCCACTGAAAGGAGACCAACTATCCTACTGGTGGTTGGACCCGCAGAGCATTTTCCAAAGGTAATGGGATATCCAGGGGCCTGAGGAGGGGTTGGTGCACATGACAGTGGAGTGTCTGGTCTGCTGGGAGAAGGGGTATTGCAGGTGGAATGCGTGAGTAGCTAGCTCTGTATGTGTGAATTTGGGGAGGGGGGAGAGGAACAGGAAAAGGGAGCAGGGTCTAAGGTGTGTGCTTGCTAAAAAGGAAGGGGGCGGGGGGCAGGGGAGTGACTGAAGAGAGGAGGTGATCTAACCTTCCAAACATGATGTTCAAAGTGTGGGAGAAAAATGCTGTTTAGGGGGAATATGGCCTCTGGGGTTCCTGGGGAACTTGTAAAAAGCATGACTGAGAGGACTGGGAATGATAATGCAGATTAACGGCAAGTCCCATCCCTGCAACGGGGACCGGCAAAGAATCAAATGCATCCTAAAGTGTTCTGGAGTCAGCCTCTGATAATTTGGCAAGCCTTTGGTAAAACTTGCATCTTTGGAGCAAATGAGTAACTGGCTGTATTATTTGAATGGCAGAGCCCGGAAGAGAGTAAAGTCTGTCCCTGGGGAGCGGGTGGCAGAAGGGAGAGACTAAAATCTGCGTGAGGATGGGAAGTTCCCAGGGGGTGGGAGAGTGGGGAGGTGGTGGGGGCGCCCAGTTGGCAGAGAATAAATGGTGAAGCTTTGTCTGGGGGGAGGCGAACAAAAGCTGCTTAGTTTAATGCTGGAGCTCCCAGCACAGTGCTGGCCAACTGCATTTATGGTTTATTTAATGGAGGGAGTGCTGTCTGTGTCCCCTGAGGTTGGTGCAGTCAGCTCTGACTACATGTGGTTTAAAACCAAGGGTGTGACCTGGGATTAGGGGGGAAGGAGTTGGGCATAGAGCCTGTGAAGGGTGGGAAGTGGGGATGATGCTGAAGGGCTGCAGCAAGGATAGGGCTGTGTGACTTTCAGGATCTAGTTTATTTGATAGGGAATTGGGCACGGTTGTTGCTGTGAGCTTTCTCTTTAAAATGAGGGATGAACGGGTTTAAATTGTAGAGGGGATTAATATCTGTTCTGCTGCTGTTTTGAATGGAAACAAGCAGGGCGGCATTTCACATTCTGGGAAGCAGAAGCCACTCCCTGCTTGAATCAGACTGAAAAATCTGCAGGGACTTTTGCCTTCATCTCTGTCCTTAGCAGTTAGCACTGTGCATCCTCTTCCTAAAAAAGAGCATGCGTGTTTTGAGGACTTTGGTGCACAGAGGTTGAAGAAGGACAGAGGCTCAGAACTGAAGGAAGTGGTGACGAAAACCTTGGAATTACAGGGCTGAAAATCTCTGGTGTCTTTCGGAGAACAATGGTCTCTCAGTCGGGGAGAGTCTATCTGTTCACACCTGAAAATAAAGCTTTCTCTGAAAGCTGATACCAATCTGTTCTTTCCTGTGTGACCCTGGGAAGTTCTGCTGCATAGGAACTGTAGGATTGGCTTATGGAGAAATACCTAGAGGATAAGGATGTGGTAAAATGGAGTTATCGCATCGTAGGAAGTAACTGCCCATCTGCCAGGAGGTTGTGACTGTGTAATTTTAGCTTGCCCTGATTGTAAAGTAAAACGCAGTGTAAAGCTCTTCTGTTGAGGATCATGCAGATATGTTTCACATTGCAATTCAGGCTGGCTTATGCTTCATTCAGCCCAAGGCTGAAGTGATGGACAGTAACTTGTTAAGATGCAATGACTTGTTTGTGCTTGATCAGATATCAGTGTTCCAGTTACCTGTCTGAAGGGGGTGTGTTGGGAAAAGTCTTGTACAGCCTTAGGGATGGATAATAAACCACGGTGAGCAAACTGTGTTATTTGGTGTTAATAGAAAATGTCAGGGCTTTTGTTCTCTGCCACTGGCTGGCTGTAACCTTGGGAGCAGTCTCTTGACTGGTAGGCCAGTTTGGTTTGTAAAAATACCTGTTAATACTTTTCTTCTAAAACCACACAGAATATGACACCTGGTACTGGGGTTTCTGTAAGGAATTGATTTGTACTGATAAACTTGACTGGAGAGGCTTTCTGGCCTTGGTTCTTCAATCTTCACTTGTCATTGCTATGTTCCTCCTCAGATGCTTGCCTGTTTAAAGCTGTTTCAACATGAGGCTGTTTTTTTGCAAATATGGGGAGAAAATACTGATTACAAATGTGTTATGTTGACCCTGGATCTGTGTACACAGGAAACAGGCATGATCTGCCCCTGATGTCACCATCTGGACTTGTATCTTTGGATCCGTGTGTTGTCGGTGGAACAGGTCACCTTCCCTGGTTACCTTTACGTCAAATACCACACAGTGCTCTCTTAGCTGTGCCTGCTCTCTTAGCCTTCCCCTGGCAAAGCTTTGGCTGCTTGCAGCTCTTTACTCTACTGGGGTCTCTTAAATCATTAACTCCCCTCCTTCATACACTATACACTGTCTGTGCTTTCTGAGGACTTTCTGTACTGTCTGATTAATTATAAGCTAGTTTTCAGAAATTAAAAAAGACCAAGTCAGCAGAACCCAATGAAACCTTCTAGCAATAGTGTTGCAGCCCAGAAAGCTGTTTTGCCTCTGAAGGAGGATGTTACGTGACTGTGACGCTTGCTGGTACTTAATATTTTTAGAGCCTTTTTTTTTAGCAAAGTAAATTCAAAATTAAACAACATACTTTCCTGCTCCTTGTATGGCTGCATCTTTCCATCCCTTGGGAGGTACGTTCTGGAGGTGATGTAATAAACCAGTGATCAAGCAGATGCCTAGAAGAGTAGAAATGACTTGGAAAGGTTAGCAGGGATGGCAGTGTATGGAAACTGATAACTCATGAAGCATTTGAAAGAACCAAATCCTATAAATAAAATCAAAACGAGTTTGCTAAAGGGAGAAAGACCTGTATTTGCCTTCCTTCATGGCTCACTTTTCTTGTCATCAAGGAAACTGCAGAGGGTATTAAGCAGGCTGGCTCCACATGACCCAGAAATGTGTAGTTTCCGTGGCAGAATTCAGGTGGATGGAAATACCAGGGAGCAGTGACTTCATTTGAGCTCTGTGCCCTGTCCTTGCTTTGGTCAGGAATAGACAGTGCTAATGAGGGATGTACTGTCTGTAGCTGGTGTCTGAAGCCCTGGACTGAGTGTGCTGCTGCCCTCAGGGGCTGGGGCAGTGGGACTGGCTCCCTGTGTGCTGACATGTGGGCAGTGACCCCACACCAGTGTCCCAGCAGCACTGATCCCTGCAGCTTTGGAGAGCTGCCTGGCTCTTGAGTATTTCCAGCTTTACCAGGATTTTTGTAGCTAAAATACAAAAACTTCTTAATACTTATTTAAGTTCCTTTTGTCATTATAACCTGAATTGCTGGTATAAACTTAATTTGTAATCTGTCTCTCCTTCTTAGCTCACTGTCCTGTAATGAATACCCTGCTTAAAATCAGCTTTAACCTCATTAGCTTTCTCTCCTTTCCTCTGACGTAGGTAGTAGGGCTTTTTTTCCTAAAATGTGCCGATTTTGCCTTTTGTCTCTAGCTGCCAGCTCCAGAGTTTCTTAGGAAAATCTGCATCATGTTGGCATGGCAACTGAGCTGCCAAGTAGCTATAATAGTGATGCTTGGCAACTCGTGGGAAGGACTACGGAGGATCTTAAGGCTTTGTGAAGTAAATCTGAGTTAGATTTGTTCACTTACTACCTGTTGCTGGGGGTACCCACTCTGCTCCCCTCGGTGGGGGCTTTTGGTGTTACACAGTGGGGCGCAGGTATCATTAGGGTGCTGCTTGCAGGGAGACTGGACTTGTTGGGAATGCTGGGGTGTGCTGTGGGCATGCATGCAGTGAGCTGCTGCAGCTGATCTTTAAGAGGATCTAGAGTCCCTGAGAAGATCCTGTTTGCATGCAGAGACGTCAGCAGGGAGTAAGTTAAGCCTGGTTAGATAACCTGGCCACAGTGCCATGGTAGGTGAGGTGCCCCAGGAAGGGCAGAGGACACCATTGTAGGTCACAACTCCCAGGGGTACTGAGTTGCTGTGAGTCGTGATCCATTAAGCTTTGAAAAAAGAAATCCTTGAAATTTAGCCACAGATTAAATATTCCCAGTTTGTGTGATTGACATGCAGCTCCATGAACAGCTCACTGCAGACCTTGGCTTTGCTTTAGAGAACAAAATACCATGGTAAAGACGTACAGGCACCCTGTGCATGAGGGCCTGAGGAGGGGAATACTGGTTGGACTTTGCTCTGCCAGGCAAGCTGTTCAAACACAACAAACACTAGAAAATATTGCTGTGTCCGCAGCAGTGGGGAAGGCTCTTATCCTGGCTGGCTTGAGCCAGTTCAGGAAACACACTTTGTTACTTCTAGTGCAGACAGGATTACGGCGTTTGACTTATTGGCCATGGCTTTTTGCATCTTCCCTGTGTGATAGCTTCTCTCTGATAAATAATAAGACTATAACTTTATTTAAAATTCATGTTAGCAGTCAGTGATTCTGTTCTGAATAGCATTCTTGCCTGCTGCATATTGGTACTCTCTCTGGAGAGCTAGGTGTTAGCCCATACCTCAAACTGCACCAAGTGCTCAGAAAGCTGTAATTATACCTGCATTAAATGGTGTTTGTGCCACACTCCCTCCAGCCTTGCTTCCTCCCAATGAGAACCTGGGAACTCACTTACAAGGCAGTTAAACTGTCAAGGGTAGAAACTGGAAAATGTTCTGCCTGGGACACTTCTGACTGCAGTGTTTAATTGGAGTCAGAAGAAGATGAAAAATATTAAGCTGGTGTAACTGCTGTGTGGATGCTTAGCTAGGAGGCTTAGAAGCAGCTGGGGCTGTTTTGAAGCCTGCTCTTGATTTGGGTGATTTTCTCTGTATTTGGCTCAATGACAAACCTCTGCAGGCTTTATTGCTGCTGAGTTGGTGGCTCTGGAGTGCTACAGAGGGGAGAGATCTTTGTGTGCAGGGGTTGTCTGCTCTTAGCTGGCACAAGTGGTTTCGGGAGAACTTGCAACCAAAGCCGGTCAACTCTGGCATAACAAAATAACCTTGTAAAAGTGGGAAACTTTTGCTTAAGCTGGCTGTCCTAAATGTGTATTAAAGCAGTAAGTGGCTGGCATCCTGTTCTTACCGCACTTAAAAAAGATAATTTTTGGGAAGACCATGATAGTCCTCCTGTGTTGCATGATGGGAGAGGTTGTGATCAAGACTGGTCCCCACTCAGCTACCTGTGGAAATCCCCACAGAGGTGAGAACAGGATCAGGAAAGGACTGATTGGATGTAAGGTACAGCATAGTGAGCGTCCTGGCCCTTGGCCAAAGCATCTCGGGTTAAGAGAGACAGTAAGGGTTAACTGGCATCGAGTGTGATGTAAGGCGCCTGGGTTTAATGGGAGCCAGGTGTTGAGCAATGGGAGGCAGCTCACGTGTCTCCCTCCTATCAGCTGGGTGGGACTGAACAGCCCCGACTTCCCTTTTAAGTAAAAGGGCAGGGCTTGTGCAGCCAATCCCGCTGGAGCCAGGCTCACTCATAGGGATATGTCATGAGACTTGCTGGCATTTCCTTTCCACTAGGTACTGAAATTAGCTCAGGGTAGTCACTCAATTTTACCTCCCTTCCTTGCTGGTCGGAGTGAGCAGAGCAGCTCAGAAGGATGCTCTGCCTCTGTCTGTACGTGCCGGTGTTTGGGGAGAGGCAGGCAGAGTTTGAGTACTTTGAGTCGAAGGGGCTGCCGGCCGAGCTCAAGTCCATCTTCCGACTCAGCCTCTTCATTCCTTCTCAGGAATTCTCCACCTACCGCCAGTGGAAGCAGGTAAGGCCCTGAGAGAGGAATGGAAGGGAGGGAGTTAGTGATGGAGGGATGATGTCTAATCCCTTTATGGCTCACCTGAGAGGGGGAGAAGTTCATGGTGGCTCTGTTATAATAACTGAGTGAAGCATGGAAATGCTTCTTGTGCCCCTTGGCAGGGATTGCTGAACTGGTGTGGAGTGAACTCTTTTCTTTTTGATTCTTTTCTTTTGAATTGGGTGAGGTCTCAGTGCCTGTAGAACTGCTTAAACCTGTTGATGTGAGTGAGATAGAAAAAAGAGGTTTTCCAAACTATGGAGTCTTCTGCTTCTATGGGTCTTTTCAGATACAGCATTTCACATCCTCTTCCTCCTTCTTACATCCTTCCACGTGTCTCCTTCTGACAGCAGGGCTGTAATGTAGAGTCAGCTGAAGCTGGTGAAGGTGAACAGGTTTGTGCTGGGAGCAGGA
Organism: Certhia americana; assembly: GCA_018697195.1. NCBI lineage: Eukaryota > Metazoa > Chordata > Aves > Passeriformes > Certhiidae > Certhia > Certhia americana. Next base: position 6,017,569 of record CM031872.1, read on the forward strand.
GAGCAGCTCTGAGTGACTCAGCCAGGGGTGGGTGGGCTGAGCTGGGGAAGGTTATGCAAGAGCCTTTTGCTTTGCTGTGGAAGGGACATGCACTAAATCCATGGAGTCTTCCATCCTGATGTATCACAGCTCTTTCATCTTGCTGCTCCTTTTTTTTTTCCATCAGGCTATCAAGAGCCCAGAGAGCTGATTACTGATCAGCCAAGCAGGGGAGGCTTTTTTACACCTCTGCAGAGACAGGGATAGCAGGCTGGAAGGTGTGTGGGTTCCCACCCTGTGCTGCAGGGGCTGTGACTGCAGGTGACCACAGGAACTTCTGCACCCAAAATAGCTGCTAATGGCCTGATTTTATGTTTGCTGTTGAAAGTGAAGAGATGCAGGCAGATATTTGTTCACACCTCCAGAAAAGATGCTGGGAGCTTGTCTTTCTCACCCCTCACATGTGTGCTGTGGGTTACTGTTGGGCAGGCAGTGTTTTTGTGCTGTGATTGTGGGGAAGGAAAGTGAACAGGGCAAAGCTTTTATTGCCTGCGGTCTTTGATCACTCAGGGTGCATTTCTGCAGTTGTCGGGGTGTGCTGAGAGAGAAGGAGCAGTTGCAGAGTCACATCTCTCTTACAGTGAGATGTGGAATTATTAATGCCTGTCAACTGGTTGGGGGTTGCCAGTGAGAGGGAAGCCCTGATTCAGCTGTTCAAGCCCAGTGTGCTGACAGGAGAGGGGTGTTGGTCTATATTTAGCTTACAGCTTCACAACGGTCATATGATAAATGGCAGGTTAGGAATGCTGGGCATACCTTGGAGGTCGCGGCAGCTGGGACAGCACTTTCTTATTTAAGGTTCATAAAGTGATTAGGAATAATGCTCATAGCATTAGGGCTAAAGAGACAGGACTCGGTGGGTGAGGGAGAGCATTTCAACAGTGAATTATTTAATACTGAAGTAATTTAAAATTACATTGAAGCCTTATGGCTTGGGAAGGGGACTGGTGGTCATAGACTGAGGACATAGCACAGTGAGATTAGGCTTTCCTAATACTTTGAAGCCTAGATATTGAACAAGATACTGGTGAACAGAGGGTTAACCCAGTGTTTCATCTCAGCTCAGAGTTTCTTTAACCACCCATCTGCTGTTAACATAAATGTTACAAGAATTAAAACAAAACTTTGAGTGATGCACTAGACTGAATCACACATCATTGAGTGTTGCTTACTGATTCATGTTGGAAAAGGCTTAAAGGCTGTCAAAGGCAAGTGACTGAACCAGAAGTGGGATAGCAACTCCCTGAGCCACATTCTTGCAGCCTGGAGATCACCTCACCTGTCAATGTGCAGCCATGTGCCTTTAGAGAGGACAGTCCATGGGCTATTGCCTCAGTGAGTTTCAGTGAGTTAATTAGTCATTTATCTTATCCTAGATGTCTGGCACAGTTTGATCTTGATTTCAGCTTTGTCCTACTAAGAACCTATTCTTTCTCCATATGTATCTCATGGAAACTTGTGTAATTAAAGCACATAGCTTTAGGGTGCCTAAACCAGTTCACAGAGGTTTTATATTTGGCTGAGTTCACTAGAGCTGGACAGGATTTTGCTGGTTGGAGTTAATTACTGCCAGAGGGAGCTTACTTCTCTAAGTAATCTAAGGATTGTAGTAGGCACGAAATTCCTTCTCATTTCAGTTTTTTTTACAACCTCAAGTTTTGTGATTCACTTTTTATGCAAATCTGTTAGTTCAAGAACCTTCACAAGGACTTTGCAAGGTGTTAATCAAGGTGCAGTCCTGAGATTAGACACATGACACTAGCAGAATATCCCTGATAAAAACATGAGGCATTCCATCTATTTAGTGGACTTTGGGAAACAGTTGGAATCAGGTGACTTTTCTATGCTACTGCGTTGCTCAACTCTCTTAGAAGAATTACAATTCTGTCAGTTACTTTTTGGAGAAAAAGTTGTGTGGGAAATTTTTTAAAAATATGGTAGAAGGGGGCATAGATCTGTCTGAGTGAACAAAGGAACTGACAGTTCTTGGTTGTTTTCTGAACAGAAAATTGTGAAGGCTGGAGACAAAGACCTGGACGGACAGCTGGATTTTGAGGAATTTGTTCACTATCTCCAAGACCATGAAAAAAAGCTGCGACTGGTTTTCAAGAGTTTGGATAAAAAGAATGATGGTAAACACCTTTCTTGTGCTCACAGGTGGACTGTGTTAGCCTGTGATATGTGTCCTTGAGCTCACTGGCTTATCTTTGCAGGCTGCATCGATGCCCAGGAGATTGTCCAGTCTCTCCGGGACCTGGGAGTCAAGATCTCTGAACAGCAGGCTGAGAAGATACTGAAGAGGTGAAGATTCCACTGTTTTTTCTGTTTTATGTTGAGGGAGCTAGAAAGAAATATAGGGACGTGGAACCCATCCCTTTTTCCCCTGTATGCACTTTCCAGAGACTTTGGTTCCTCCTTTTTTTCCTGTTACTTTCCATTTTGATTTTTCCCTGTGAATTGACATACAATTATAAAATCATAATGCTTTATTGAGACTTACTGTCAGAGTCTCTCCCTGACCTGTTGAGGGGAAGTGCTTGCACCTAAGCTGATTTGCGTCCCTGTCTGATTGTCCTGCTGCCCTGAGCTTGCTGCTTTGGAGAGGGACTGTGCAATTGCTCTTTGGAAGTGCTGAGTGCTTTATGCATGTGGCACTAACACGTTAACAACCACTTATTTGTGCTGTTTTTTTCCTCTTTTTTTTCCTCTGCTACCTTCCCTCTGTCTGTTTGCCTGTGTGTCAGAATAAGGACGGGACACTTCTGGGGTCCTGTCACCTAGTAAGTATTATTTTCCCTTCAGTGTCAGTTATGTCCCTGAATTTGGTAGGAGGGCTTGCAAATACTGTTGTATTTTGGGCTGGTTAGAAGGGAAAGAGAGGGGAGAAAAGAAAGAGCCCACTTCTACCTTGGCATTGTTTGATGAACAGAAGATTTCCCAGCTTTGTCTTGTGTCTCTTAGAAGTCTTTTAGTAGTTGCTTTGCAAAGCTCTTTTAGGTGTAGGCCTGGATAATCAAAGGGAAGGGGAGGAGGAATTTGTCACCCAGTGGGAGTTTGTACTCACCTGATGATCAATCTCTTTAGCATGGATAAAAATGGGACAATGACAATTGATTGGAATGAGTGGAGAGACTATCACCTGCTGCACCCTGTGGAGAACATTCCTGAAATCATCCTGTACTGGAAGCACTCCACGGTAAGAAATAGCTCCTGTACAACAGGTCTCAGTCTTTGCCCAGCTTTTTGGTTCAAGTCCTGGCCCCCAGGTGCTGCTATCAGCAGTCCTTATCTTTCTCTTCATGGTTCATAGCTTCCCTGTAGCCCTGGAAGCTCAATTGCTTCCTGTCTTCTGCTCTAATCTTGCTTCATATCGCAGTCACAGCTGCTGGCACAGGTGATGATGACTGCAGTACTGCAGGGAGATGAGGGTGTTCTCTTGGTGTGCACCTCCAGGAGCTCCTGCCAGTGGCCAGCCCCAGCTGGTTCAGGACCTGTTAAAACCAGAATCTGATGCCACAGATAGCCATCCTTCCTGGAGTTATCTGTATGTGAATAGTATGTAATGAGATTTAACTGGCTGCAAGCTTCAAAGGTTCTGGAGAAGTCCAGCTTTTTTTGCCATGCAGTTGGTCAGTTTGTTCCTAAATACGACCCACAGTATTTTGATGTAGACAAATGTTCAGCAGTTGCCAGGTTCTTGGAGAGAAATCTTGAAAACAGAAATGAGTTTCCCCGTGATACGTTCTAGCAGTGGCAGCTCCTGTGGCCAGGCACAGCAGTTAGTGGCTGTAGATAAGCTGCTGTCTTGGAATAAGCATATCCTGTACTTCAGTACTTGAAGCTAATGAAGAGCAGTAAAACTTTGGCAAGGTCACTGGCTGATGAAGCATTTCTCAATACCTTCTCCTTCTGCAGATCTTCGATGTAGGAGAGAATTTAACTGTCCCTGATGAGTTCACAGTGGAAGAGAGGCAGACAGGGATGTGGTGGAGACATCTGGTTGCAGGTGGAGGTGCAGGTGCTGTGTCCAGAACCTGCACAGCTCCCTTGGACCGTTTGAAAGTGCTCATGCAGGTATGGTGGAGCAGTTTGTTTAAATACTTGAGCAGGTTCCTTTAACATTTATGGTTACCTGGGAGGTGATAATGTTCATCAACACAGTACAGCACTCTGTCCAGTGTTAATCTTGTTCTTTTATTATTATTTTTAAAAGCATTTTGAATTATTTATGTGATCAAAGTCATATAAAAAAGTTGTTATTCATTGACTAGAAAAAGTACAGAGAATCTCTTTGGAGGTAGACATTTCAAAATTGTAAGTAGTAAGACAGTTTTATGGAAAACTTGGGTTTTGGTGAAACATGTTACAATCCTGTGATCCTTTCAGAGACTCTGAGATCATGAGAGTTGAAGTGAATGTGGTGGTCAGTTGGCAGAGCTTGTATTCAGTATTATCAGCATTAGAAAGGAGTTGGAAATTTTTAATTTAGGCTGGTTTTTTACTTCACGTGCTCTTGAACTAACTGAGAAGTTGCTGGGTAGTTGATCCTATGCTAGGTATGGGAAAAGCCAAGACAGTTGCCTATTTAACCTTTCCTCCCATTCCAGAGGGAGATATTAATTAGATTGATTAGTTAGACTTGGCAAAAAAGAAAAGAAGCTTGCTTTCCTATTGTAGAAGTTATCTGAAAGGGATTAAAGCCTTGGCAAATCTCTGGGTAAATAAAAAAGTGCCCTTTTGTCCCTGGATTACAGAAAAACGTTGCTCTGTCATAACGGGGACTGGAAGTAATCCAGGCCTGTCCCTCTCCCCCAGGTTCATGCCTCCCGCAGTAACAACATGTGCATCATCGGTGGCTTCACTCAGATGATCCGGGAGGGAGGCCCAAGGTCACTGTGGAGAGGGAATGGCATCAATGTGCTGAAGATTGCACCCGAGTCAGCCATCAAGTTCATGGCCTATGAGCAGGTGAGAGCACAGACAGCTGTGACTGCAGAAGGAGGAGCTGAAAAGAAAACGATGCTGAGATAAGTCATGGAGCCTCAATGTCTGTCTGCTTTGGCTTCTGCAGATCAAGCGGTTCATTGGCACTGACCAGGAAATGCTGAGGATTCACGAGCGGCTCTTGGCTGGTTCTCTGGCTGGGGCCATTGCACAGAGCAGCATCTACCCCATGGAGGTGAGGCAGGAGGCTGTGAGTCTAGCCCAGGAGGCCTCATGTGTAGGGGCAGGGATGGGAAGATGTGGGTAGAACACCAGCACTGTGATACTTAATGAGTTCTCAGAGGTGGTACCAAGCAGTACTGCTTGCAGGACACTTGCTTTGATCCTGACAGTCGTGCTCCTAAGAATAGCTTGGTATGTTGATCTCCTGCTGATTCTCCTGTAGGCCTTCATGCTATTTATTCTTGTCTTCCAGGTTCTGAAAACACGGATGGCTCTAAGGAAGACAGGACAATACTCGGGCATGTTGGATTGTGCCAAGAACATCCTTGCAAAGGAAGGAATGGCTGCCTTCTACAAAGGCTACATCCCCAATATGTTAGGAATCATTCCATATGCTGGTATTGACCTGGCAGTGTATGAGGTATGAAGCCTTTAACCTATTGTTAGGTTAAGCCTAACAATTATTCTATTATGTTTTATGTTATTATTAACCTGTTGTAGGGCTGTGCTGCTTGTGTGGCCTTACCATTGTCAGACCTATCAATCATGACAGGAGTTTTAAGTAATTTATCAAAGCTTTCTTGAACAGCTTTATGGGGCACAAATGTTTGTGGGTTTTTTCCCCAAAAATGGCTTAAAAGATAATCTAATATGATTATCCTAGTTCATAAACCATAGTCAGCATCATGCATGGTCCCTTGTTTCTTTTCTTCAGAAGAAAATTGCAGCAGAAAATAAAGGAGGGATTTTCCCCAGGCAGTTCAACAATGGCAGCTCAAAAAGATTTGAGAAGCCCTGTGCTTCTGGCTGAACTTGCCTGGAACTTTCTGGGCCTTTACTCTAGATCTTTCATGAAATGTGATACTCCTTTGCTTGCCTCTTCCCTGCTAACGCTGGGCTTGTTCCTTTCAGACGCTAAAAAATACCTGGTTGCAACGCTACGCTGTCAACAGTGCTGACCCTGGGGTCTTTGTTCTGCTGGCCTGTGGCACCATCTCCAGCACCTGTGGACAGCTTGCCAGTTACCCACTGGCCCTTGTGAGGACACGCATGCAGGCCCAAGGTGAGAACTTTTGGAACAGTGGGAACTCCTGCCTTTGTTTTTGAGCAAGGCTAAAGGTTCTCTTGTGTAAACATTGCAACCACAGCTTCAGCTGGCCCATGCAGCTGACCCATGGGCTGTTTGTGATGCTGCAAGAGGGCAGTGGACTTCGTGCTGCCCTTCTAACCTCTGTGGCCAAGGACCTCTAGGACAGAGGTTCTGTTTTGCTCAGATCAGCAGTTCTGGGCTGAGGGCATCTGCAGAGCAGTTTGAGACAATACTTGCAGTGTGGAGCATGAAATGGGTAGCTGCGAAGTTAATGCTGTCCCCCATGAAGCACCTTTGCTCTGGGAACATCTGAAAGCACGTGGATCAGAACTGCTCTTGGCAACAAAAGTGTTTTCACCACATAGGCTGCATTATTTATTGTGGCTTTCCCTGTTGCAGCTTCAGTGGAGGGTGCTCCTGAAGTGACCATGAGGGGACTGTTCAAACACATTCTGAAGACAGAGGGAGCATTTGGGCTTTACCGGGGTCTGGCACCCAACTTTATGAAGGTGATCCCAGCTGTGAGCATCAGCTACGTGGTGTATGAAAACTTGAAGATGACTCTGGGCGTGGACTCGCGGTGACCAGGAGATGCTGAGGGCTTGGAACTCTGAAATCTTGGGATGCAATCCCAAGACATATAAGCCATCTCTCATTCTGTGAATGTGTCGACACTAAGCTGACTAAGCAAAGCTGTGAAATCTCAGATTGTGAGTCAGTAAGGAAGGGGGAGGGTAGGATCTGGTGTCCTTTGTCATCTTGCTACTCAGAGCTCCACATAAACCATCACAGGGTCCTTTTTGTTGAGCCTTCTGGGGAACCAGGAGCTGAACTCCTGGGAGATCCTAAGGCAGGAGTTGCTGAGGTCAGTGACAGAGTAGCAAAGATTTGGGTTGCAGGTCAGCTCTCAGTGTGTTGCCTGTACAGAGCTGTTTGCCTACAGATGAGCGCCTTCTGACTTGCTGAAAGAGCTTCTTTTTCCATTCAGAGAGCTGCTTTTTCCATTCAGTTGTTTAACTTCCTGCCCATTGTTTAAATTTGTACAAACCTTGTGTAGGAGCTGCTGCCACACCAGGCTTGTTATGTTTACAAATATTCCTTTGGATGGAAGACATTCATGTTCTGCTTCCAAGAATTGACATGAAATGTAACTTTGATCTATACTGATTTGGAGGGCTGGTGGGCAGTGGTTTTTCCAGCCAGGCTGAAGGTTACTTAAGCCAGCCTGATGAAGAATTAGGATTATTTATTTTTTATAGGTTTAAGTGAGTCTCATAAACCCGCTAACAAGATGCACTTACTAACAGAAGCAGCAGACTAGAGCCTGCATGCCTGTATCCTTTGCATGCCGGGATTGGCTTGTCTTATTCTCTGCAGGGGCTTGGAAAGGGGAAGGCAGGAGAGCCCTGGGCTGCCTGGTGCTGTGATGCATGGCTTTAGTGATCAAAGACAAAATAACTCACAGCTCCTGTGCAGCTCTGCTCCCAGTACAACATGAGAGCCCCTGTGCAGTATTGCATGGACCTCTGAATTCCATCCTGCCTGGTGCCAAGGAGAGCTCGTGAACCTTTTCCAAACCCCGTGCCTATGCTGCTATCTTTTTAGACCTCTTGGTAGATCCATGTTCAGGTTTCTCTTGGTGTGATGGAGGCCCCAAGTCAGGAACGTCTGCTGTGGGAAGGGGTCTTAGGGAGAGGGGCTGGCTGTCACTGGGAGAGGTGAGCTTTCAGTCCTGAAGACATGCTTGCTTGTCTTTCAAAGGATGCTTTTCATAAGGCTAAGGGAAAGAGATGGCTTTAAAATTTCTCTGATAGCATTATGGGCTGCTTTAGTTAATAGGATCCAGCTTCTGAGGCCTGGAAGATCCTCACCCAACTTTTCATTTTGGGTAAAATGGACCAGCGTTGCATTCCACTGTTATACTGCTTAAAGCATATTTATTTTGTATTTATTTGAACAGAGTTATGTCAGACTATTTTTTTAGATTTGTTTAAATATTGTTACTGTGCTTGTATTTCTCCTGTTTTAAAAACTTCTCTATTAGTTCTTTTACATCACACAGCTGAGTCGTGGGGAGGGATGCTAAAGTCACTCATGTCCTTGCCCTCTGGGGCTTGAACGGCCTTTCCCATGTCTGGGTTTGTTGCTGGAGGACCTCAGCCCAGAGAATTTCTGTAGCAAGAAGCCTTAGGAGAGAAGAAAGCAGATGAGGAAGCAGAACCTTGGGGAGAGGGTGCACTGTCAGGCTTGCCTTAGCTTGGAGTTGCCTCTGTGCACAGCAGAAAGGCTTTGGGTGGATGGCTGAAGTTGGGAAGTGGAAGGTCTGTGGATGTTGGATGTCACAACAGTTAATTAAGAGCGTTTGGGGGAGTTTTTAGGTAAGAGGGGAGAGAGAAATCTCAGGGACTAAAGACAATACACGTTTCCAGAGAGATAGAAGGAAACTTGCACTTGGACATGAACTACTGCAGTTAATTGTGCTTTGAGGCTGAATCAGCAGACCCTGCTGCTGAGCCAGTGCCCATCACATGCAGGAGGACACTGTGGAGATGTGTGTGAGAAATTGGAAAAGGATTTGCTAGCACTCAACAGCTGCCTTTTTTCTGACAGATTTTGGTGGTTCATGGAGAGTCTCCCAGGTGAGACTCCGCCTTCACTTTCAGTGCTGTCAGTAGTAGCCACGTGGAAATGTAACCAACAATGGATTAATTATATGATTTTTTTTCCACTCACCTCTTCCTGAAATCTGTCATAAATTCTGCAGTGGCTCCTTCCTACCAGTGTGGCCTAATGAGAATATCAGAATGCAAAAATCAATGCAAAATGACAACCATCTTTGTAGCTGTAACCACAAATTGTTATAATGCAAATCTAACTCGGATTCTTCGTGTAGGGAACAATCTGCTAATAAAGGTCTGATAAAGAGGTACCATGTCTCCATCTCTTTCTCTCTGCTTTATTTGTGCTCTTTGGGACCAGACTCTTCCTGGGTTAATTCTTATCAAGGACACTGACACTGGGAAGTATTCTCACTCTGAGGTCCTGGGAGAACAGAATTCTTAAAAACAAAGCCAGCAAGATCAAGGCTGATGATAGTGGTGAGTCAGGGATGTCCAGACACTGTTTATCTGTCTCTATTGCTGGACTTTGCTCATCTCTGCAGTATCCATAACACTCTGTTCAGAGAAGTGAATTTCCCAGAAAAACTGAAAGCACTGCAGTCCACTTACCCCTTTGAAAGAACCTGGCTTATATGGTATTCAAAACAAATGTTTTGTACGAGTATTTTCATGAATAACAACCCAGCCAGGAGCTACCCTTGAAGGTCATTCAGGAGCCATAGCTGGTCGTGCAAGTGGCCCCTGATTTGGTTAACAAAACTTGCTGTGTGGGGGCCAGACTGGCTTTGTGTATTCTCTGTGTCTCCTGCTATAATTCAAGGCTTTTATTCAGCTATAAATCTCCTCATAAAGTTTGGGGTTTTGTAATCTGAGCCATAGCTCTCCGCTGGTGTCAGCTGAGATGGGCCTTGAGCTGCAGCACTGTGGTTCAGTGCTCAGCCTCCCTGCCCGAGTTATGTTTCACATCACAAGCTGAATAGAGAGGTGGGTGAAGCAAGGGCTGGCTGGGTGCCTGTGCCTCCAGACCTGGAGGGAACGGGCTGAACTTATTCTTTTCCTGTAGAAAAGCAGTGTCAGGGAGAACCTTCTCACTCTCCACAATTCCCTGACATGGGAGGGTGCAGTCAGGTGGGGGTCAAGCTCTGCTCCCAGGGAACAAGGGACAGGAGGAGAGGGATGGCCTCAAGCTGTGTCAGGGGAGGTTCAGATTGAACATCAGGAGGAATTTCTTCACTGAAAGATGTGTCAAGCATTTGAAGGGGCTGCCCAGGGAGGTGGTGGAGTCCCCATCCCTGGAAACTGTCCAAGGAATAACTGGATGTGCCACTCAGTGCTCTGGGCTGGGGAAAAGGGGGGATTGGTCACAGCTTGGACTTGACCTCAGAGATTTTTTCCAATCTTAATGATTCTGTGATCTTGTAAAATTCATTTTTGCTAAAGCAGCAGCTCCAAAGGTTTAACACTGAAATTTTGCCTGCTAAAAAGCAGCTGGACAGAAAACAGAACCCCAGCTGGAGCTCCAGAGGGAGTCACAGAGCTTGCTGCTGCCTTCCCTCTGGCTTTTCTCATTTTCTTCCTTTTTAAGGAAGAGAGATATTTTCAGTGCTTAATTACTAAGCTAGAGCTGAGTCTGAATTACTCTCTAGGCATGCAGCAGCAGCAGCCTCTTGTTACACTCACCCACTTTTACAATGGTAGTGATGGTGCTGCCCCCACCTTTGGAGCTGGGATAGAGTGTGTGAGGTGCCTGACAAGTGCAGGGTTGTACTGGAGGCATGGAGAGCAGTGTCATTCTTGGCACTTCTCATCTCCAGGGTGCTGAGCTTTCTGAGAATTGAGAAAACGTGACTGGGGAAACTACAAATCCAGGCTGCGTTGGGTTAGCACCCCTTCCCTCTAGCAAGATGATAATTTGGCAGTGTCAGACACTGTATGCAAACCAGGCTGTGGATGGACATTATCAGGGAGCACTTGCCTGGTCCAGAGGCTTTGAGCAGGAATATCTGCCCCACCTGGGCTACCTGGCTGTCCAGTTGCTGTCAAGAGAATTGGGTGATTCCTTTTAGCTAAGCCCCCTTTTCCTCAGGCTGTACAGTTACAGTGAAGTTTCCACCCTTCTCTGTATTCCAGTCACTCCTCAAATACTTGGTTTGCTTGTTGAAAGTAGCTAATGATTGCCCTCTCCTGGCTGGTCACTTTTACTGCTGCATTGCAGCGCTGCTTTTTGGCAGAGCACTTTTCCAAGCTCAGTGGGAAACTCCAGGCTGACTCTCTCAACTAGCTGGATGACACACAAGATGAATTGGGTGTTCGTTCTCGTTTTGCAAACTCCACTTCTGACCTCTCCAGAACCCTCTACTCTCAAGCATTTTGGCACCAAATTGAATCCGATTTGAAGAAAACATTTATTGTCCTGTGTGGGGTCAGTTCCCTGCGCTCCCAAGCTAGGGAGTACCTGGAGCAGGTGATGCTGTGACTGCAGCCACAGGCTCTGGGTGTGGGCTGTTGCTGCCTTCGGCTACTTTCGCTTGACACACCTCCTGTCAAAACAACAAAAACAGGGTAAGTGAATCTGCCAAGGTGCCAGCAAGAGAGAATTTGCTCAAGTAAGAAGTATTTTCCTTTCCCCTTTTAGCTGATTATGTCTTAAGAGGGCTTCCCTGTGCTGGCCCAGGCACAGACACTGCTTGCCCAGAAACTCAGCTGCTGCTGGTGCTATTTACCAGGCCTGTGCTGGGAAGAGGAAACCAAGTTTCTGGGGCAAAGTTGGGCTATGTATGCTCTGAAGGAAAGGGGGACCTCAGACTTTGGGGGAAAGAAGTAAAAAACTTGTGCTGCTCAGGCACTCAGCATAGGTAAGGTTCTGTTAATGCCTGCAGCTGACATGGGCTTTGTGAGTCTGCACCAGTGCTCTGTTCACATCCACCTCCTTCAGCCTGGTGGTAAAAGTCCCCAGAATGTTTCCTGTGTTTGTTTAATTCCCTGACAGTGGGAAAAATACGGGGTTTCAAGGCAAAATCAGTAATTTCAGGGCAAAAATCCCTTGACTATTTCCTTCCTTGGCAGGGGTAGGCAGGGTGTTACCAGGGTTCCCCAAGGAGATGCTCAGGTGCAGATATTTGCTTTAGGGGTGCTATTTTATATCTCTGTTGAAGCGAGCCTGTAGTTATTTAATCCCCTAAATCATTTCCAACACCTTAAAAACGTATCTCCAAGACCACAGTTTGGCAGCTGGGGGGTGCAGTTCAGGGTCTTGCAGCCCTGCCTGGCAGGAGCTGTGGTGGCTTTGGTGGCCCTGGCCCCACCCAGAGTGCTCAGTACCGTTTTCCACGGGGCATACACGATCTGCTCCGCCCTAAGCCCCAGGCACTCGGTGTGGTTCTCAAATTCCTCCCGGTCAGCTGTGCTTATGCTCAGGTTCCGGGCTGGAGAAGGAGAAGGATTTGTCAGGTGTTAGATGTGGACTGGTGGCCATATCAGCACAGCTCTTTGTGCCATGTCCCTGTCCTTGCTGCCCTCCTTCCCCAGCAGTGCTTGCTGTGGACGTGGTCTGAGTGGGAGTCTCCCACCCCCATAGTGAACACACCTGAACAAAACCACCCTTGGGCATCACTTGTTTAACCCTCTCCCAAACAACTATGGTCCTGTATGCTTAAAGGGGTTGCAGGATGGTTTGATACTCTTGGGGTGTCAGGAGGGACCAAGGCAGAGTACAGAGGCGGTTTTCTATATGTGTCTTCTCTTAAGCTGATGCTTTGCAGCCTGGCAAGATGATGGGGAGCCTTATCAGGGTAAAAACTTCTGCTTTATGGGTTTGTAGTTAAATCTGATCAGCTTTAGCACTGCAAAGCCATATGTTTTGCCCTGGTAGGTAAGTACTGAAACTTTATGGTTGGCTTGAAAATGTTGAGATTTTACAATATTGATGCTAAATTGTATTTGCTTCCTGTTCTTTCAGTATTTTTGGTGTAATAGGTTTGGTCTTTAACTTGCTTTTCTTGCTCTGCCAAGAGATGTGGGGTTTAATGGGGTTTGCAAATCCCATGATTTCACTGTTGGTGAAACCAAGTTGCTGTATGGTTTTAGCTGATAATTTTGGGTGTGTGTGTTTGGGTGTCCTGTGATAGATCTAAATTACTTTAGGATGGAGTTTCATACCATAGAGATACTGCCCCAAATATGTCCTTTCCCTCTGCATTTGGTACTGGACGAGTAAAAGGTTTTCAGAGCTCATGTCCATCAGCATCCCCTCAGTTTGCTGGGTCTTGGCTTGGAGAGAACAGATACAGTAACTCAGTTTTTCAGTGCTGCAACTGAAATAAACAATAAACTCCAGCCCAGGTGTGGGCAATGTCAATAGTCCCTGGGATTCAACCCTCAGTAGCAGATGAGGAAAAATATCCTGAAATAGGGTGATTTTTTTGGCTCTTGTTTTATATAAATTGTATTTCTTAAAAATGGGGCTAGTTTGTGAAATAGCCAAAGTCCCCCCAGCTCCTGTCCTGCTGTTGGAATGTGCTGAATGATGTGGTGTGCTGGGACTCAGGGTATGAAGGGTCAGTGCAAACTGTATCCCAGGGGGTTGCAATTCCCACCCCAGATTGGCTCACCCCAGTTCCTCAGCAAGGAGGAAGCAACTCAGAACGAGAGGCCTCAAAAATTCATGGAAACCTGCCATGAGTATTCCCTCCTGCCCCCAGGGAATTGTGAAATAACTTAACAAACAGGATGGGGTTCTGCAGAGATGGGAGCGGGTTTGCTCCTGGCACAGCATTACTCGGTGGGTTTAATGTGGCTGGACGGTGATCCCTGGGGTGCCCCAGGAGCAGCACCCTAATGGGTGCCCCCAGGTTTTTGGGAGCTGTTTGGAGCCCACTGAGGCTTCAAGCAGGCAAAGAGACTCAGGAATAAAATGCATCAGATAGGATAAAACAGGGTCATGGGCTCTCTGTGTGTCTCAATCCATGTGAAACCCTGGGCTGGGTGATAATCTCACCCGTGCTGCTCACCATGCTTCACCAGCGTGGCGTTACCGACAGTGACTTCCAAGTAGGTGAGGTTGTTGGTAAAGCACTGGTCCCCTCTGGAAAGAGAGTGGAAGGGGGTCATGTCATGGTCTGGAAAGGACCAGCAAAGCCCCAGCCCTGGTCCTGACCCCACACCAGGCACCTGCCACCTCCTCCTCAGGGTTAATTTCTCCCGACGTTAAAATCAAGGCGTTTCTCTCCTGCCTTTGCCTGACCTCCAGTGGCAGCACGTGGTCTCAGCCTTGCCGTTGCTTCCCCACCCCTTGGTGGTCAGACGTTTTCCACCCTGAAATAACTGAAACCTCAAATTGCTGCCTGCATTGGCACAGAAAAATTCACCCCCCTGAAATTCTGACCCTGCGGGGGAAACAGCTTATGGTGCCTGGTAGAGTCAGCAGCTATGGCACAAGGACTTCTGGAAAGATCTCCTCCCTTGGAGTGGTCTTTTCCTTGCCTACATCCCCTCTGTCTGCAGGGCTTGGTGCCTGTGAGACCACTGCCCTGCAAAACTTGTCTAAACCTGCAGTCTGTTGAAATAAATAAGTAGATAAAGGGGATGAGGGAGGGAGAGAGGAGAGGGTGCACAGAGCAGGCAGGAAAGTCTCCTTTTGGAAAAACCAATCCGGATCCGTGCTCGTACCTTGTGCTACAAGATTTTGGGGCTGTAGCAGGGAGGGGGTGGGTTGGGAGTACGGGGACTGTATCTTACACGGCCACGTAGTGGCTGATGAGCAGCTCCTTCCCGCTGGCAGCAGGCTCCAAATGCAGGTAGGCATGGTCAATAAGCAGCATCTCCACGCGGTGCTGGGGGAACTGGGCAGCCCCTGCCACGTATAGCCATGTCCCCAGCAGCTGTGCGGAGGGAGGGACAGTGTGTGACAGCTGCCGGGCTTGCAGGAGAAACCCCAAGATTTCCACCCTCCCCGTGGCAAAACTGATAATGCTGCTAGCTCTCCTTCTTGCATTTGCAGCAACAAGGTGAAACTTGCACATGAACTGGGGGAAAACAAAAAAATAGCTGAGTGTAGGGGTTGGGAAGGGTCCCGGCACCGGCTGTGGGTGCCCCTGATGGTGCGGCAGGGTCAGAACAGCCTGGCTTTGTCGCGGGGGATTTGCACCAAGAAATACCCAGGTCACCCGCCCTGTTTCAAAGTCACTGTTGGGAACCTGAGAAAACCCGGATAATTCAAGTTGCTCTGGACAGCAAACGTTTCCCTGACAGCACCTTGGCAGGTGTGCTGGGGGAACAGAAGGGACAAGGTGGGGTTTTCCCCCTTTCCCAAGGGACAGCGAGGCTCAGCAGAGCCTCAAACTCACGGCAGGCGTGGGGCAGCCCCCGAGGCTGGAGTATGACCTACCTTGGAGGCTGTGGAGCTGTCTGGGCGCTGAGCTTCGCAGGCGACAGCATCCTTGGGCAGCAGTGCTGCGAGGCTGAGGATGATCATGAGCCCGGACATGTCCATGGCTGCCCGAGCACAGTCCTGGACAGACAGGTGCTACTGGCTCCTGCAGCTCTGCTGGGAGGGGACAGGATGTGCCCAGGGCTGCCGGATCTGCACCTGTGTCGAAACTGGTGCCTTTTGGGGGCGATGCCCAGGGAAGAGCCACGTGCTTGGCACAGCCCTAGCCTTGGACGTGGCTGCTGTCGGCAAGTGCTGGTAGGAGCAGGCTGTTGGTGACGCAGTTACTGTGTTTAAAACTTAAATCTGCCCTTTTCCCCTGTGAGCAGCTGCTGTAGTTGCCCCTTGCTCTGCTAATGAGATGTTGTGCAGCCCTCTGAGTGCTGGTTTGGCTGAAGACCCCTCCACCCCAATCTCAGGCAAAGCCCAAAGGGGCTTTAAAAAGAAGGTGCTTTTGCTGTCCTTGCCAAAACTGGCTTTTAAAAGTGGTGCTTATGGGCCTCAGAGGTCACCCCTGTCCTTTTGGACACGTTCCCTGTGGCAGCACCCTGACCCTCCTTGTCCTGCTGCTGTCTCTATGTTGTCAGACAGGCAGGTCTTGTTTCCTTGGTATTTTGTGTGCCTTTTCCTCTCTGGCAGCAGAGCCTCCCTGAACACTTTGGTCTGGCTCTGGGTGATGGTTTTCCCATCCTTTCCCCTTTCCCCTCCTCAGAGACACTTGGGGAAGGTGCATCTTGTCTTGTCTTGTCACCCCACCCTGCAGTTGTCCCTGCACAAGCCCATGGTGCCAATGGAGCCTTGTGGGATTTGGCTTGAAAACTGAGGGTGGGGATGTTCAGATGCTAAGAGTGTTGTGGTAGGGGAGACTCAAGGTTTTTTCATGTCCCAATGTCCTTAGGCAGGGAGGGTCCCCTACCACCACAGAGCTGGCATGAGGGATGAGCACCTCTGTGTTTCCTGCCATGCTTGGCCCTCATTGGAAAGGAAGAAAGAAGAAAGACCTATAAATCTGACTACTTATCCAAAGATGCTAAGAATGCAGAAACTAGAAGAGACATTGAAATGAAAGCAGTTTGAATGTTTATAGAACAGCTTTGGCTGACCAAAGGTCTTTTTCTCTGTTAGGAATGTAATTTACAAGCAGACATACCAAAACCAGAACAGACCCTTCTTCCCTGGCTTAACAGGAAGGGACCCCTGATAAGATTTAGAGATTAGAAAGTAGTAAAACATGGTAATGTAGCGATTCCTATAGGTTGTATATAAATGTAGAAAATTTGTATTTGATACTAGATTGGTTAATGAGAAAGTAGAATATTCAACATAGAAAGAGACATAAGTCATTGTAAAAGGAGAGCTTGCTCTCTTGCTCTTCTTCTTGTGCTACTCTTCTTCTTTTGTTCCCCCTTTTGCTCTCTTATCTTCTCTCTTCTCTCTCTCCTGCTCCTGTGTCCTCTAGCCTGCTCTGAGCTAACTCTGAGCTGGGCTCTTTCACCCACACCCAATGTAATAAACTTCAAAACAACCTCAGAGATCTCGCCTGAGTACATTCCCGACCGTTCTGGCACATAACTGCTCCCACAGGCTTTGGTTGGGTTTTGTCTGGAGCTTTTCACATTTCTGGGTGGGTTTGGAGATGCAGCACCATGGGCAGGGCAGGCAGCAGGTTGTCCCAGAGAAGATGGGGCAGGAGCAGCCAGTGGATGAAATGCAGTTTATTTTGGGACGTGCTGAGAACAGTGAAACTGGGTGTTTAATGCAGGAGGAAAAACCAAAACATACCTAGGATAAGAGGTTCTGAGGCTGTGCATAGCCTGGCTGGGGCTGGAGGAGGATGACGATGGAGCAGCTGACCTGGTCCACGGGGGTTATCCCAGATGTGGATCTGCACTGTCTTCATCCCTGGGCAGGGCACAGGCATGCTATGGGATAGAGAAGATTGGCTCTTTGAGCTCCCTCACCCCAGAACTAGCACGAATGGCTGGGGCAGGATGCTCAAAGAGGAGTGGGGATGCACAACAGGGAAGTTGTGCTGGGGAACTAAACTTATATTGCCCCAGACCCCCATCCCAACTGTAAACAGAACCTGGTCAGGGGCTCATCCACCCCAGGGAGGGATTTGTACCTCTGTGGAAGTGTAGAAAACCTCCTCCTCAGTGAAGCCCAGGCACTGCAGGTGGGCTTTGAACTCCTCCATGTGCTTCTTGCTCACATTGGGCATCTGTGCTGTCAGAGAAATGGAGAAGGGGGGAAAGAAGTGGAGTTTTAGGGTTGCTTTGCTCCCGGGTGATCCCCATAGTGCAGATGGGAAGCTCACTGCTTGTCCCTGTCTTTCCCCTCTCTGTATCAGGGGAAAAGGGCCTTTTTGCTCTGCTTGTGAAGACTGGAGATGTCTATGCCCCTTTATCTGTCCCTGGGGAAGTACCTGCTCACCTGAGAGACTCCGATTTGGCAAGTCAGTTGTTGATGTGGTTCAGGATCAGCAGGTCTTTATCACTTTGGATCACTCTGGCCATGGAAGCCACCTTGTTATTATCAACTGGAAGGAATGGAGAGGGTGAGATTTTCCCACTGGTGAGATTCCACCCCATGCTGAGGCCCATCAATTTTTATCCTTGTGACTCATCCCAGTAGAGACTACTCTGGTCCCACAGTCCTGCCATAAATGTGGTGTGTGGTGGAAGAAATTGTTCCCCCACCTCCAGGCATGATTTTAGGTGTAAAAGGCTCAGAGTGCCAAGTGCTGGGGAGCAGAAGCAGGAGGGTTGAAGGGGTGGCTGAGTCCCCACACCCCATCCCATTCTAGTGCTACAAGTGGAGCTTTACTGGGCATCAGGGTGGAGTTCTGCTGAAGGACCTGGTCCTTGCTGGAGTTCCTCACCACACGTGTCCCATTCCTGTGGGGTAGAGAGGTCAGAGGGAGCAAATACCCCCAAGCTTGCCCCAACCAAACCTGAGGGATTTGGAACATGAGCAGGACTGCAGAGCTTAAATAAATGTGGCATAGCTGCTCTCCAGCCCCAAATATGTGGAGTGTCTCAGCCCAGAGGATGACACCAGAGGGTAGAAATGCCCCTGGGGGTGGGGGATCCAGATCCCTGTCCTTACATTCTTATGATTTCGGTGATGTTGAGCTCATCCTCATGGCTGTGCCAGGTTCACCAACAGGCACTCCATGAGTGAGAGCAAATGCTGTGTCCTGCTGTCCTGCAGCCAGGAGCACCCCTTGGAGGTGACTGCCCTGGGCAGGATCTGGGCTGGGTGCAGGTCTCTGGGTTTTGTCCCCTTTCTGTTAAGGCACTGCTCCAGCCCCCAGGATGGCCAGTTCTTTCTGCAGTGGTGTTTCTCCTGCTCTGTGCCAGGCTGTCATTGTTTTCTTCCCACTAAAAGCTCCCGAGGGACTAAATTTTGTTTATACAGTGAAAGTTTTGCAGATGGGGACTCGTAACCTAAGCCACCACTGTAGTGGTGCAATTTCATGGCTTACCTGGAAGACCTGGTTCCTCCCCTAGAGATTCCCCCGCCCCCCCATGATGTGTCAATCAGCCTTCCTTTCCCCACCCTGACCTCTGATATGTTGTCTATCAACTCTGGAATCCCAAAAGGGTGTGGAGTGGTTGTTAGATTTAAAAGATACCCTCTACCCTTTAGGGCTTGGGCATTCCAGGTGTCCTTTCTCCTTGGAGACCCACCCTCCCGTACCCGGTTGGTGGCCTTCCCCCTCCTCCTCACCTCCCCTTCCCCCAGGTAAAAAGGGACAGGGACCACACGGTCTCAGGAGTTCCATCAGTTCCATCTGAGTCACATCTGCAGTTCCATCAGCAGTAATAGCAGCTACTGTAGCCTCTTCAGATTATGGCTACAATTCTGATTAATTCTGTTAGAGGACTTGCTACATTCAGAGGCATGTGTGCAGGAATAAAAGCCTTGGATTGAACCCTCTATCAGAAATTGACTCCTTCCTTCATCTCGCCTTAAAACTGCTCCAGAAGAGAATCCTGAAAGCTCCGACAGGTCTGGACTTGTCCCCAGTGCCCGGTGAGTCAAAGGTGTCTCTGTGGTCAAACACCACAGCTGCTGCTGTTTGGCTCAGCCAGGAAAGCCAGGCTGAGTTCTGTCTGCGATATTGGACATGAACTCCAATACACATCAACAGCTATCTCTCTTTGCAGCAACCCAGTACTGGAAAAAAGAAACCTTTAAAATCTGCTGATGGAAATACTGTTGCTTCAGTAAAACATGTAACATGTCAGGCTGCAATACCTGGGACAGGTTTGCCCAGAGAGATCAAAGGCTGCATCCTAAGGCCAGTTCAGCAGGAGGGACTGCACAGACTGTGAGTGACTCTTTCAGTTTGAAACAGATCATATACAGCCATCTTTTTAGCTAATCAATAAAATGCACTGACTCTTGGCTTTGCAGCAGATCTGATGAATGATTTTGTTCCTTAACTCACTCCTACCCTCCAGAAAGAAATTATTTTAAAAGTCTATTTGTCCAAGGAATTGACAACTGTAGTAGATTTTTCCTTCTTGTGAGTTTTTAAATGACACCTGGATTTCAGCAATTACTCAGAATTAACCTTCAAAAGAATAGATCTATCCAAAAGTTCAGATAAGGCAGCCAGAAAAGATGCAGGATGGAGATTAATAGAGACTTCTTTCAAGTCTATCCATGACAATTTTCTTTTTATTCTACCAGGCAAAATAACGTTCAGTTATTTCCCTGTGGTAGTGTTCCCTTACTACCCAGATTTTATACATTGGCTTATTAGTGGATGTACCCCATTGTGTAGGTGACCTTCCTGACAGCCTGGGAAGGGATCTGTAGAACCCATGCCTGCTAAGAGCTGCATGCTGACAAAGGTTGTATATAAAGTATCCTCATTTGCTGAAGCAAACCAAGTAATTCCAAGTGAGGCATTCAGAATCAGTGAGTACAGTTGACTGGTGTAATCTCCCTGAGCCTCAGATTGTAATATATCCTTCTGGTCTCACAGAGTTCTCATGAAGGTTAATTATTTAATCTGTCTGAAGCTCACAGTTTGTAATTAAGTCGTCAATTGAAAAGAAAGAAATCAATAATGCTGGATTCAGGCACTAATTTCCAGTAGGAATGTTCTAGTACTCCACACTATACATAGGAGGTAAGACCAAATACTAAAGTCTGAGAACTCTTTGTTTTGTCCACTCTGAGGGGCAAGAAAAAATATCAGATGGAAGCAGAAGTATAATAATATTGTATAACTACCTGAGGGACAAAGTAAGGCACTCCTTACTTTGCATTATACACTTTTATCAGACTATCTTATGTGACTTTAACACTTTAATCACTTACATGATTTTAACATCTTCCTTTTTTATTTTCACAAAAATATTTTAACCTTCTGGTCACAAAGCTAAGGCAGATAGCTTGCAAGCAATATCAGTTCAGATAATTGTTTGAAATGGCACTGGTATAGCCCATTCTGCAGATGCCTGTTGGAATACCAACAGAGGATTTGATCTCTTTTCCTTTCTCTTCAACAGCATTTTCCATGCAAAGTGAATGTTATGGTAGCATTTCCATGTTGTTCAAGGTTTGCTGTTTTAGTCTTTTGAAGGAAACAAAGCTGGGAACCAGCTTGCTTTCTGTGTTTCTGCTCTAGCTCTTGTAACTTTTCCTGTTTCTTCAGCCCTCAAGAATTAAAACTGGTTTGTGCAAATAGGAGATAGCCCAGATCAGCTTGCAGGGAAATCATGTGTCTTTGTGTGTTCTGAAGGCAAATCAGCACATGCTCTAAATAATGACTTACCTTATCAAGGGCTTTATTCCTGAATGGATCAGTATGCCTTTCCCCAGAGCAGCAGTGAGCCATGCTGTAATATAAAGTAGCCTCTACTTTTCCAGAGGATAAATGAGACATTTGAACACTATGCAACTGCCTTGGGTTGCAGTGCAAGATATAACCAGAAATATGTATTCTATCACCATCTGTTGAAACTGGAGTGAGAAGTAGGGGTAGAGTCACCCTCTGTTAATGGACCAACTATTAAAACCAGCTATGGCAGTTTTCTTTATCTCTTCCACGTCCCATTCTCTTTCAGAAAAATGTTTTCTACTAATGGGCCATTGAGTCTCACTTCATGACTGATAAAAATTACATAATCCCACTGTGAGATGCTCCACCCAGGGGGAGGAGCCAAGAATTCCTACCTAGATAGAAATCTAGAATTTGGAACACCAAGGCAGCCTTTCCCACTAAATTCTCAAAGGACGACCAAGCTCATCTATCATCACTAAAACTTCAGAAGAAAACTACATCTTTCTACAGAATCATTCCTTCAACATAACCACATCTGCCACTCCAGAAGGACTGCAACCACCATTTAATGGGATTGCTACCAACACCCTGTCCAATAGGGTGTCAGGTTGTATTCAGACTCTGTCAGTAAGTTTTTTTGTACTATCACATTTTTTTTAAAATTTTACTTCTGCTAATAAAGAACTGTTATTCCTATCCCCATATCTTTGCCTGAGAGCCCCTTAATTTCAAAATTACGTTAATTTGGAGAGAAAAAGTTTACATTCTCCATTCCAAGAGAATGGAGTGGGTGAGCTTTGTTTCTAGGAGAAAAGGGACCTCGTTCGTGTCCACCCCTCTGCAGCCAGGAATGGGCTCCTGCCGGCTCCAATTCCGCACCATCGAGGATGGACTCCAGACCCCAGCTGGCACCAGCCAGAAAGCAGGCTGCATTTGGAGTGGTAGTCGTGCCCTGCAAATTGACATCAGGAACGTGTGTCTCACAGCAGTCGCCTTCACAAACAATTTTCATTGGTATAGATTTTCTGTTCGTCTGGAAGGGTTACAACATCTGTCACTGCTGCCCTGTAACCATCATCAGAGGTTTGTGCCTGACTCTGTCCTAAGCTCCAATCACCCTCTCACACCAATGTTCTCACCTTCACTGGATTGTCAGGGAGGTCACCCATGAAGTCAGTTTTGTAGGGATAGTCCATCATGGCCATCATGGTGAAGGCATTTCTAGCAAATCCAAACAGCTGGTAAACATCCTCCTTGTTAGAGATCTTATTGCATGTGGCCATTTTGCTGCTGATCTCATCATAGGCTGCAAAAGAAAGGAAAATAAAAGACACAAGCTTCAACAGAGGAAAGTAACACCAAGCTTCAGCATCTTGTTTCACTCAGGAGTAAGAAGATACTGTAACATAAGATGAGGATTTTAGCGGAAACCACACATTACATCTAAATTTACACACCTGAACAGAATGTTCAGGCACAGCCTCCCTGAGCAGTGTCACAACCTCGTGTGGTCCTCACCCCTCATGGAGCCACTGATACCTCCCTGGGGAGCCTGGAGGAATCAGCACCTGCCAGGACAGAACTGGTCCCAGCTGAAACAGTGAGCAGAGTAGCTTGGCTCATGCCTGCAGGCCCCTTCCCTGGCAGGGCTGCTGTGTCCTGCAAGGCAGGCTCCCCAGGCAAGCTTTCATGCAGGAGAGCAAGGTAGAAGTACATATAGGATTCAGTGAGATTCAAAAGATGGAAAAACTGGCAGGGGGAAAAAAGAAACAAGTAAATTTTTTTTTCTTAAAGAAGAAAACAAAAACCCAACCCCAGAAAAACAAACACCACCACATCCACACAAAAAAAAAACCCAACCCAAAAACCAAAACCAAACCAGAAAAAACACAAAAAAACCAGCTTCTTTGGAGGAGTGTGTATCTGCAGTAAGAACTGCCAAATGAGAACATCCCTCACAAAGGACTCTCAAGACATGCCTTCAAATGTCAGTGGGATGCAAAGCTCAGTTGGAGTCAGGAAATTAATCTTTAAAGATATTTCTTCAAGATGTACCCATACGCCTTTGCTTTTCTGCTGTGGAAAGCTACTCCTTTCATTTTCACCCTCCACATTTTGGAATCACAGTTTCTGTCCCCATTCTGCTCTACACAGCTGACCACTAGAGCATGGCTGCTTTTGCTTGGAAACCCACAGCCTGGGACCTGACTGTGGATACACACTTAAATATGACCACCTTATCCCCAACTGCAGGAAGCATGGCCCCAGGCAGAGCTGGAAGAGCTTGACTAGTTAAGAGTAACATTCTAACTGCCATGACCCAAAGCTAAAATGGCATTTTGATCCCTGGCTTCCTCTGGCACTTTCAGGACCAGCAGCAGCTGGGAGGCACAGCTCCTGACACACAGCATCACAGACCAAGGCTCAAGACAGACCCAGAAGCCACCACTTCTGTCCCAACACCACGCACAGCTTCCAGGAGATGCTGCATCAGCCCATGGCATCTGGTCCAGCCTACTTAGGAGCCATTTCAGAAGTCCTCACCAGCATGTCCTAACTGCCCAAGACTGGAGATTGAAGGGACTTGGAGGATTGTTTCAGGATGTAGACTGCCCTCCAGGCATTTCTCAGCTCTGTCCAGTGAGCTGAGCCACACAGATGCCATACCCACCAGAACAGCACTGCATGGTATGGATATTGAGGACAAGTATCTGGTGAAACATGTGGCTTTACTAGCATAAAATACTATGCAAGTGGTTTTCACCTGCAAGTTTTTCACTTTGGTGCAGAAGAAATAGTTTCATTAACACTGCAAAGCTCCACAGAGCTACTTATGTTTTGGGGTTGGTTACCAATTTTAATGCTAACTGGAAATGGTAAAAGAAAAAAATCAATTGTGCAAGCAGAAAGAAGAAGCCATGTGAGCATCTGCACTTATTTAGTTGAACAACTAGCTGAAGTAAAGCTGTATCCACTTTATTCCCCAGTGACTGGGAATGCTGGCTGCCCTTGGGAGCCAGCTGCATGCTCCTTTCTTACCTCCACTCAGGCACAGGTTCCTGATCTGCTGGCAGGCTTTACGAACAACTGCTACACATTCTAGGCTGGATTTCTGAAAATCCTGAAGGGACAGAAAAGATATGAGATGACAGTTACCCACAGGAGATGCTTGAAGAGGCTACAATGGAAAGAACTGCCAGAAGCACCAGAACATTTCAGGGGTTATTGGCCCACTTTTCTCTCAGAATGCTAGAACAAAATGAGAGCTTCAAAGGCTTTATTTTTTCTTGAAATGTACTCTTCCCAGAAACAAAATTCTTTCCAATTAGTCTAACAAGATGACAGTCTCAAAGCCAGCCAGCTCAATTCAGTGGGGCTGGTCAAACTGACACATCTCCTTAGGTTTCAAGAGAAGCAAACTCTCAGCTTAAGGCTTCACATACTGATCCATGTTGGCACACTGAATCCCTTGATTTCCGAAATTACCTCTTTAGTGAGTGATTTTGACATAGACACTGTTAGGATGTTTCACTGTTTGCAAGGCCCTGAAAACCCAACATAACCACCTTCCTGGAAAGAAGGTGGAGATTTTTTGTCAGCAATGGTTTTTTTTTCATTGCTTTTTTATGTATGTAAAAATATGTTTTAAATATTTTTTCCTTAAGATGTATTTATGTGTATATACGTGCTACATAGTATTATTTCTTTAGACACAATCAGTCTTCTCAAATAAGCAGAAATCTACAGCATCTAGGTTGGCAAAGATGACGTGAAGCTCATGGATAGAATTGGATGCTGAGAAAGGTATTTCTGAAACAGAATCATTATGCTTTTATGTAACTACGGTTTGGTTGCTATTTCAGAGATATTGCAATCAATTGAATGGTCTGTCTTTGCTAGCTAAGACCTGGATTTCAGCTCCCCAGAGCCACTTTCTGGATTTCTTCTAGGAGGAGAGCACCTTCTCATTTCTTTTTTTTTTTTTTTTGCCCAGAGGAAGCCTATCAAAGACAACTGCAAAAGTACATAATCTCCTACATCCTTGTTTTAACAGTCAGTATTCTCAATTGGAAATCCACCTGGATTTCTTGACAGAAAGAGCAAAGTAGATATCATCATCCCTGAGCTGCCTAAGCTAAGTCAAGAGTAAGATATGATAGTAGTGGGATAGCAAGGGATCAGGCAAAGATCATCAAAAAAGGGACTTGGGAGTAGATTAAGAACCCACACCCCAAGCTCAAAGCAGAGGCTGAATGGACCCTGGAAAAAATGAAGTTTGATACTTTGCAAGGCCTTTGGGTAAGCTGGGGCTACATTGAAGTTGAGGGAAATGCTGGTTTAGAAAAGACATGACTATGTGCACATGGCTTGCTAGTAAAATGTTAGAGCTCAGGAACCGTATGAGAGGGAGAAACCCAGCACATGGAAATCATTGGTGAGTGAGTTTGTGGTTTTGAAAAAGTGTATGTCTTGGTTCATAGCATGCCAGTGCTAAAGAGCTACTCTTAGGGCCACATATTACATACCACAATGCATCTGGATGTTGCTTTTGTGATGGGTGGGTAGGTTTAGAAAAGAAGCTGAGAGTTACCTTATTTTGAACCACCTTCTCTACCTTGAAGCATCCCTGGGAAGCTGAATTTCAGTAACTTGTATTTTGAAACTTATGTGTTCTGAAGTTTCCTACAAAATGGCAACACTGAGGAAAAAAAAATTAAAATGTTTTGGAAATAGAACATCATATTTTCAAAATCACATTTGTTCTTTGGTGGTGTTGCAAAATGTGGAATATGTCAAGATTATCTGAAGTCAGGATTTTCTTTGATGTAAGATCTTTGTACACTTACAACCTAATCAGCCCTCTGCAACCTTCACTGGGTGCTGGGATGAGGAAAAGCAATTAAGGACATATTGATCTCTGTGCCAATTTTAAAATCTACCCTTGGGAGTCTGACGTGCTTTGGACTAAGCGTGTTCATTGGCAGTTTCCTCCCTGCTCCCAAAAGCAGCTGCATCAAGGACACTCCTGCTTTCTGAGATCAAAGTGGGGAGATATTGATGTCCCTCAGGCTGGATGGAGCCCACAGCTGGTAACATTTTGGGGGATGCATCAGTGCTGGGCAGATACATCACAGCTGCCTCCATAACATACGTTCTCAACCCAACCCAGAGCTGGATCCTGCTAATGGAGTACCTGGAAAAAGCTGGGAAAACCTTTTTCATTTATTTTTAGATCTGTCAGGACAGATCTAGCCTGGAGACCTAGAGAGACTGTAACTATGGGGTAATTCGCAAGGCCTTTGCTTTTTGGAGTCATTTACAGAAGGGAAACAGATTAAGGCAGCAGCTTTTGCCTCCAGTTAAAAACAAGGTATTGCAGCTGTTTCCACAAAGAGAGCAGAAGAGGCACTAGGCAGGAGAAGGCTTCTCAGTGTAGGGGGCTGGCTTTACATCACCTCCACCTGCCCCATGGTGCAGACACCAGTCCATTGCAGATGGACAACACAGGCTGTACAGATGAGAAAAGAGAGGTGTACAGCTCCCGGTCACCCTAGAGCTGCTCTGCATGGATCTCTCCCTCCCTAGCACCTGCCAATCCTTTTTCTCTTTCCTTCTGGGAGGTTTCTTCATTTTGCCCCAAGAACTGCAACACAGCAGTTGCCACAAGTGAGATGCTTTTTCCCATGGGTCGTGGTTTGAACACAGGTGTCTGCTAAGGAAGGCAGGAGCCTCCCTTGGAATGGAGAACTTAAACTCTCTCCCTCCAAATTATTATAACTTTTGGAATTAAGGGGCTCTCAGGCAAAGTTATGGGAATAGGAATAACAGTTCTTTATTATGGGAGCTAAAATAAACAATAAACCAAAAACACATGCAGTAAGACAAACAAGTAAACAAACAAAACCCACTGACAGAGTCAGGATACAACCTGACACCCTGTGTGTCAAGGGTTGGTGGCAGTTCCATTCCATGGTGGCTGCAGTCCCAGTGGCAGATGTGGCTCTGTTGAAGTGATGCTCCTGGAGAAAAGTGGAGTTTTCGCTGGAAGTCCAGTGATGATACATGGGCATGGTCTGCCTCTGAGAATTCAGTGGAAAGGCTGCTTGGTGTTCCAACTCCCAGATTTTTATTGAGGTAGGAATACTTGGCTCCTCCCCCTGGATGGAGCATTTCCCATTGGGATGATGTAATTCTATCAGTGAGACTCAGTGGCCCATTAGCAGAAGATCTCTCCCTGGAGGGAGGCTGGGTTGTGGCAGAGATCAGAAAACTGCCCCAGCAGGTTTCTTGACAGTTGACCCATTGACAGACAATTACACCACTCCCCCACAACCCAGTTTCAACAGATGATGATAGAATACACACTTTTGGTTATATTTTGCACTGCAATCCATGACACCATGTAAAGCAAAACCCAAACTTGAATGCAGCCCATCTTGTCACAAGAGCTTGTCCTCTGATTTTCCTGCAGCTTTTCCAGATGGGAGAAGGAAAGTAAGATGTGTATTTCCCTGCCAGATTTGTTTCTTAGGAATTAAAATGACTGCAACATCCCTCATACACATGCTTTTACTCATATATGTAATAATATAAAATAATAACCCAGGAGATGTTGTCTGAGGACACAGCATTTAAGTGACAATCAAATACTTATCTCTCCCTCACCTTCTTGCATTTGCTTAATTGTCATGTACCATTGGAAGTGGGACTGTTAGAGGCACCTTATGATAGAAGTGCTTGAGGGGGAGCTGTGTTCTGCCTCTGATATCCTGGGAAAAATCTCCTAGAAATCAGTCTCCTCTGAACTGGGATATAACAATAAGGAGGAAAAACTTAAGTTCTGTCCTCTACTCAAATTCATAAACTTTATGAAGGTGCTGGGTCTGAAAATAAAATGGAGTTCAGACTTGATGAAGCAGATTGGACCTCTAGTAATGCTGCCAGAAATGAGCAAAGAACCAGGTGAAAGAAACCAGAAATCCTGCTCATTAGTACAATAAACAGATGGGGGGGGGGGGGGGGGGAAATCAAACATGCTCTACCTACCCTAGCCTGACTTTGACCTCTGTCATTCATAAATCATGTAAAAATGGAAGCCTGAAGGGCTGAGAGGTGGTGCTGGGCAGGAAAAGCACTGGAATGTGAGCCAGGCTGCCTAGCCTCTCTTTGCCACTGTCCTCAGCTGACCTTGGGCTTTTGACTCCCAGTGCCTCGGTTTCCCCATCACAGTAAGTAACATTACACAGTAACATTACACAGTAAGTTCTGTCCTTCATAAAGGGCTAGTAGCAGGCAGGATGAGGGGAGCTGTCTACATTTAGGTAAATACGGTTTTGCTGGTTCATTTTCTCTAGAAACACAGTATGAGAAGGGAAAGGCATCCAAAATCTGCAGAGGAAAGAGGTGAGGCAGGCTGGGGCAGCCAAGCAAGAACTCTCCCATCAGACTTTTTGAAAAGCAGCTTATCTCTGAAACAGCTTGAGACCCAGCCAGGCTCCAGACCTGAGAGCAGCCAGTGGGCAAGTGCAGAGGTGGAGCATACTGTTGGATATAAATGCTTGGACGGGTCAGTGCTGAGCACAGCACCCAGGAGGGGGCTGAGAGGAGCTATGCAGAGAGCAGCACTGGCCATGGGGATAGCAGCCTCAGCCCTCTTGGTACTACTCAGCCTCAGAGTGACTGTTTGTGATTCTGAGGACACCTGCTCAGGTGAGTAGAGCACAAATCTTACTGCCATCTCACTGAGACAGCCTGTTTCCCCTGATAAGAGAAGGAGGTTGGGAAGGGAGGGGGGAGGGAGAAAAATAGTGTATGATATTTTTTTCCTTTTATGCTTCTTTTAATTCAGCTGCCAGTGGGAGGAGGGTAAGGGGGAGGCTGAAGTCAGCAGCTGCTTTAGAAAGCTGCTGGTTCCAACTAGTGATATAACATCATTCCCCTACTAGAGGGGTCTCTAGGAGCAGACAGTCTCTGGTGAGGTTTTCCCCACTGGTTCAGTTTTTTTGTTAGTAGGGCCTTGGTGCAGTTACCAAAGGATACAGAGCAATACAAAGGATCAGCCTGGGGATGTGCAGCAGTGTTCTGACTGTATTCTTCAGGAAGGCCATGGGGTAATTTCAAACAGGCCTGGCATCAGGAAATTCAGAAGAACCCTTACCCTTACTGTCCACAGATCCATCAGTGTCACTCTACTATCAATACCCCATTGGGGTATCTCTCAGCTTCTGTTTTATTAACTACGATAGATTTGTCATGCATGCAATGTCATATATATCAGGTTCCTCTCACACTAAACTCCCCTGAAGCCAGAGAGATGCAGTCTGGCTCCTCTAATATGTGAGATCCTCAATGCCATCTGTCAATCCATACAACACTCTTCCATACTCATTGCTTTTGATTATGCTGTTCCTCAACTTCAAAGGATTTGATTTCCTTTCCAAGATATTTCAGAGCTCTAATAATCTTCACAAAGATTGTCTTCATTTCTCAGAGGTGAGAATAGTGGGACTGGGTGATGCTGACCGACTTGCCATTCTTCAGGGATGTCCAGGAATCCCAGGTGTCTCTGGCCCAAAAGGAGAACCAGGTCTCCCAGGAACAAAAGGTGAGGCCTCCAAAGCCAGTGATGAGAACTGTGATGCAAGATGTTTTTTTTGCTTTTGAGTTGTTGCTCGGGGAAGCAAGCTGAGGCTAGAGCAGTAGCTGGCCTGGCACTGGCTGCTGTGAGGAACTGGAGAATTGGAGTGGAAAACACCCCAATTAGACATACACTGGTATACCCCTGTCTTCCTTGAGTCCTGTCACAAATCTGAAGTGATCCTGGGGTGTGAAGTGTCTCATCATTTCTTCTACAGAAAATCATCCATTTATTTTCTGTGTCTGTATTGAATAGTCTGGGTTGGAGACATGCAAAGATGCTCCTGCTTGTTTTCTAGGGAACAGTGTGGGAAATGTGCTGGCAACCCCTATTCCGGGGAGCAAGGGAGATGGGGGTTCTCCAGAGTTTTCTTAGCCAACTCACAGAGAAGCTGAATCACATCAGCTGAGCAAGCTGATCCACCACAGCAAAATCCATGGACTGGCTACACAATGTATCAAAGCTCATAGGAATTCATATGTGAACTGCAAATTAAGACTTTAAATGGCAGTACCAGCGCAGTAAGGCTTCACCAGAAAAAAAGGAGTAAGGTAAAAGAGTAAACTATGTTGGAAGACTGAATCTCATTAACTCAGCTTCCTTGTTTCTGTGAAAACCAAGGCTCAGTTCCCCAGGTTTCTGTGACTGGTCAGTTTGTAACGTGCCCATAAAAATAAGTCTCTTTGCAGGAGAAATGGGAGACCAGGGATTCCCCGGGAAAGCAGGACCACCTGGTGCAAAAGGTAATGTGTAACATATGCAGCTCTAATCCGAAAAGGCCACCAAACTCTCAACTGGGAGATTTGGTCTACAGAGATGAAATGCAGGGCTAGCCATAGGTTAAGAAACAGTGCAGAAGTAGCGTAGGAAAAGCCTGATTTGGGGGTATGGCTCTTGCATGGAGTGAGCACTAGAAACAGTGTCCTTGAGTGGGACCACAACATAGAAGAAGATACCACTGTTCTCAAAATTTCCCACTGACTCTAAAATCAGACCTCTCCCCATTCCCCAGTCCTACCTGAACCTGCCCCCAGCATAAGAAATCTGCCCAAATGCCCCCTAGCTCTGAGGAGCTTTGGACTTCTCTGTGGAGCTTCAGCCCAGAGGTCTGATGCAGAGGCACTATGCTGAGTGCTTGTTCTGCCAATTGACAGGGGTGACTTAAAGAACATAGACACCAATGGAAACAATGATCTTATTTTACTATGAATATAAAGGGAACACAAAAGTAAAATAATACACTCAATAAATCTACATGCTTGGCTTTGGCAACAAAAATTAGCAAGATAATGCACCTATCATTACTATACAAGAGGCAGGATAGTGATGGGAGAAAGATACATCACCAGTTGCCTAAGTACTTTATCATCATCCAGAGTTTGGAGTTGTTGGGGAGCCCCATTTCACAGTGAGGACCTGGAGAACCCTTCCTCCATAGGGAAATCCTCTGCAGTGCACCTACCCATAGCTGAGGTCTCCAGATGCACCCTGAAAGGGAGTCCAATCTTTATAGGCCCAAATCAGCAAGTCAAAGTGATGTGATTATATTTCTAGCACAGAAACACTTGGATCTGATGGCATGCTTCCCACTTAGCCAGGGCCAGCGCTTGGTCAGAGCCCAGGCCATGGCTGGGAAGGTTTTCCCTAAAAATATGCTACAAACAAGCCTCTCTTCATGTCAGTTGGAAAAGTTTCTTAAAATGATACATTTCTTGCGGATAGCCACACAATGTTATAAACAGCTAGCATTAGCATCTTTGTCATCTATTTTTAGGCAAATAATACTGATGGTGTTAGTCACACAATGCCCAAGATCCATTTTGTAAGTCAACTGGCATTGGTCTGCTTCTCAGGCCTAGGCCCATCACTACTTTCAGCAGCCTTTGACTCAGTGCACAGTGCCCACTTGACTACAAAAATGATATCAAACAAAGGCATAGGATGAGGTTTCTGTGTAATGGGATGAACTCCTGAAAAGGATAATGTCTGTTGAGAAACTGGCTTTCATCCCTCAGGCTTGCTTAGGACCTTCAGCAGAGCATGTGCTGCAAATACTGGAGAAGTGTCTCTTCTAAAGAATCCAGCTGCCAGCACGAGAAGACTGTAGGAACTGAGCAGCAGTGCACTGACTAGCAAAGAAGTAATCCCTTTACAGGCCTAATATGAAGCTATTTCATGGCCAAAAGCACCCAAGACTTGAACTGAAATGCCAGCTGGAGATCGACCAACCCACTGAAAAACCCTGACAAACCTTATTGATTGAAATCTCACAAGTGCCTGACTGCAAACAGAAAGTCCCCACAAAAAGTCACTGAAATGGAACTGTGAATCCTCCACACATTCCAAGAGATGGAACAGCAGTTCTTTCTCCTCTGTAGGCCCTTCCTGCTGTTCCCGAGATACTGCTGATCAAGAGAGCAGCCACACTGAGGCAGCAGCACCACCTGGGACACTCAGCTGAGCACTGTAGCTTTGCATCCCTTGACAGCCTCTCCTGTATTTGGGGCACATGGAGGGGCTGGAGCAGCCATTTGTGCAGGCACAGTAATTCCTTTGCATTTTATAGTCTGTGAAGTGCATTTTCCTCTTGTGTTTTGTAGGAGCAGCTGGAGAGCCTGGATTGCCAGGACAGAAAGGTAAATCATGATCATGCTGTGCTGAATTTATCACATGAGTAAGTAACTCATGTAAACACCCATCCTGTGCTGTTCTGGTACAACACACCAGATGGGAGCAGTTGTAGAGACTGGATGGGGCTGTTTGGTGACAGTTATACCTCATCATAGGCTCTACCCTGGCCCGTGTGCTGTGGATAATCCCGCTCCCAAACCAGATGTTCAGCAACAGGTGCTGCCGTCAGCTCGGGCAGCTGGTGCTGCTGCCTGGCACCATCAGCTGCAGAAGCCACAGGGCTGAAGGACCTGCCAGATTTGGGTGGAGCTCTTAATCTTTGCCAAACTATGACAAAATGCAGAGGCTCAAATGAAATTCAGTTCCTGCTAGTGCCAGAGGAACATGCCTTTGCCAGGAACATTGCCAGAGGAACACCAGCATAACTGATAAGGTATTAGGGAAACATGGTTTTTTCCCCTTGTGCCATCGTCCTGCATGTGAGGGCACTCCCCACTGAGCACTATCTGCACTGTGGCTTCCCTCTCTGGAATTTGGCTGGCAATCACTGGGTCCAACTCCGCTGGTCTAGCAGATGGTCATAGTGCTGCAGTTGTCACTGTTGCTCCCAAACCATTGGCTAAAGCCCTGTGCCAGCATCAGCCATTCCCCTGACGGGACTTGTAACTCTGCCTTTCCAAGGTGCATTTCTTCCTCCTTCCCACACTCACCCATTCCCATCTCACATGTCCCAACCCAATGGGACTCACTGACAGAAACAGTTGGTACACAGCTCCATGGGCTGGGCAGCAGCAGGCAGAGCAGCCAGGTCCAACAGAGACGTGTCTTGTGTCAGTCTCACCATTTGAACTTCTAAGCCCTAAAACAGATGCCAGCAGGAAATAGATCATGCAGGGTCCAACAGACCAAGAGAGGCAAAGCTGCTGCTCATTGTGCATATACATACATAGATATAGATATATAGATATATAGATATATAGATATATAGATATATAGATATATAGATATATAGATATATAGATATATAGATATATAGATATATGGATATAGTGCATTCCCGAGTGGCCACCCCATGTACCTCCTGGTCAACCTGGAGAGCTCTTCCCAGTGTCTGAAGCAGCTGCGTGTCATTGCTGGGTGTAGTTACAGAGTTTTGTGATGTTGCTTCCCACCTGCCCCTCTGTGCTTTCCTGGCTCTGTGCAGATAGGCTGGTGGGTCTCCTCTTGTGGACCTGGTAGCAGACAGGACAGCTTATAATTGAGTGATCTTCCTACCTGGTTTCTCTATGCCTTTCATCTGCTTGGTGCAGATGAGCCAAGCATTTTCTGTAACATCACAGCTCTTCAGTGCAGCAGGATTTGGCTTGGCAAATCTCAAGTACTCGGAAAGGAGAATGCTGGGTGTGGAAGGTGGAGAGAAATTGATGGTGTTGTTTGTCCAACAGGAACAAAAGGAGAGCCTGGATTTCCAGATATATGGGGTGAGTTTCATCCTAGGCCTTCACGACACTGGTCAGCTTTGCAGAGTGGATGGTGGCGGACTACCTGCTCCAGAAGTCAGGACAGGATAGGAATAGAAATGAGTTCAGAGTGACATTGAAGGATGGAGTAAGGAAATGTCACTGTTATATTTGCTTCTCACAGACACATGCAGCTTCTGTAGGTTTATGCTACTCCAGACATGCTGGGAAAGTCAAGTCCTCTGTGCACTACTTAGATGTCCTGTCCTCTGTGTGTCCTGGAGCAGTTCTAGCTGAGTTTTTCAGAGACTCGGTATCCTCATTTCTAAGATGAAACCACTACAAACAGCAGTATGGACATGTGGCTACTTCAAAAGCAGTTATACTCCTGCACTTGCAATGACACCTTTAGTACTTGTGGAGTTCATGTGTGTGATAGTGTTCAGATTAACTTATTCATTGGAAGAAAAGAAGAAAAATAAAAGAAACAATGTTCTGTTGCCCATCTGTCTATGGGCTAAAGTTCTAAGAGAGCTACAACCTGCTCTGGCTACAACTGGTGCTGTAGGGCCACACTAACATGCAAAGGCTCAGACAGATCAAAGCTGCTGTAACAACAGACAGATTGGGATGCCACTGAATTGGTCACTTGCTGCCCCAGACAGTTCTCTGGGCATGTAAAAATTTGACTAATAGGAAGGAAAAGGAAAAGGCCAAGACCATCTCCCTGCTAGGGAGGTCACAAGACAGCCTGGTACAGCTGTGTATCCATGTATCCCACACAGCACACTGGCTCATCTGCACCACCAGCACCACCATCTTTGATCATCTCCCTAGGCTTTCCCTACAACAGCTACTGATGCAGCTGTAGGCTGGGATGTCTGATAGGGATCATTCAGTCACCTGTGAATCTGAACTTCTGTCAGCAGGTATGGTTTTGGTGAGGGAAAAACGTATATATATGTATACATATATATAAATGTATATATTGAAAAGTGTTGTGTGTCTTGGAGAGACCTCAGTGTGGCCTTCCAGTGCTTATAAAAAAGCTGGGGTGATTTTTCTTACATGGGCAGTGACAGGACACTGGGGAAAAATTTACAGCTAAAAGAGAACAGATTTAGATTAGATATTAGGAGATGATTCTTTACTCAGAAGGTTGTATGACCCTGGCACAGGTTGGCCAGAGAAGCTGTGGCTGTCTGTCCCTGGGAGTGTCCAAGACCAGGTTTGAATGGTGCTTGGAGCAACCTAGTCTAGTAGAAGGTGTTCCTGCTCATGGCATGGGGTGGAATGAGATGAGCTTCAAGGTTCCTTCCAACCCAAACAGTGGGGGATTCTATGATTCAACCCATAGAGGATGAGCTGAACACTGTTCACTGCATCACAGGGAGCTGTCTCTCTGTGTTACTAACTCCTTTGCTGTCAACCCACACACTCTGTGTGCTCTGCAGACATTCTGGAGCTGGGACAAATTCCTGGATCATGAGTTTGTCATCCTTTTCAGAGCAGCTCCATCATCCAGACCCCCAAAAGTCATTGCAGATGAGAGGAGTCTCAGCACCTGAGACCATCTCTTTCTTAGCAGGCGCCCATCTCCCCTTCAACATATGGGCTCAGAAGCCATGGCAGGGTTTGGTTCCCAGCAGCTCTACATTAGGATCTTGCAGTACAAAGAGTGCTGAAGGGCTCAAAGGCTCAAGGCAGATGTGCTTCGTGGATCAATAAACAAATTAGTAACTCTTTCCACTTGATCTCTTTGATTTGCACAGAACCCAGGAACTGCCAAGAACTGTTGGCCAAAGGGAAGATTTTCAGTGGCTGGTACACCATCTACCCCCAAGACTGCAATGCTACCACTGTCTTCTGTGACATGGACACGGATGGTGGGGGATGGATTGTGAGTATGATAAGAAGAGGAAGGTTTACATGTTCCTACAGTGATTCTTGTTAAGGCTGCAAGGGATGGCTGAAAAATAGACACACACAGCTGAGGTTCAGATCTGCAAGCCAGAGTGAATCCCTATGGACACAGGAGATTCCCCCAGACTTGTCTCTGGAAGCAGGCTGAGTGCCACAGACCCACTCCCTGCTTAAATCAGCAAATCATTTCCTCCTCATTTCCAAGGGCATATGGAGGAGATCCTTGAGCGAGGTATTCTTGTGAGGGTTGCTCCCCAGACATCCACTGGAGTGTCCTGATGCAGGGGAAGCATGTTTACCATAGTGGGCATGTGGATGCTTTTGAGTGAGGGATGGGCTTGTGGGGCTGAGGGTCTCTTTCAGGTTTTTCAGAGGCGCTGGGACGGGTCAGTGAACTTCTTGCGAGATTGGGATTCATATAAACGAGGCTTTGGCAACCAGCTGACTGAGTTCTGGATGGGGAATGACAACATCCACTTCCTCACCTCTCTGGGTAAGGTCTGCCTCCATCCTGGGCTGGGGCCATAAAAGTCCAAACCCTGTACCACATTAGGTCAATATAGACCTCTGAGCTTCTCATATTCATCTGAAGCCCCCACTATTAATCCCAAACATGATGCAGGCTCTTGCAGCCAATTGCATACAGGAAATTGCACTCTAAAAAACCCACAAAACTAGAGTTAGGGAAGAGAATGAGCTGGCTGCATGATTTACCCTGGAGACCAACATATCTTCCTACTGATGATGGCACCATCTGGTCCACACACTGCCTTGGACTTACAGCTGTGTGCAGGATTCCTGCCCACGACCACCCAATATCATATCTGAAAAAGTGCTTCCCTAGAAAACCATCAAAGGTATAAGAGGCTGTGCAGGAATTTTAAATAAATCAAAATCTTTCAAGTAGTGGCTGCTCCTCTCAAATTAGCTTACAGCTCTTTAAACCCTTCACCCTGAAATCCAGTGGCATACCCACCATCCACACTGCACCACTACTGTCCATCTTGTCTTCTAGGACCCTGTGAACTCCGCGTTGACCTGAGAGACTTTGAGAACAGTTACTATTTTGCCAAGTATGCTTCATTCAGAGTTTTAGGAGAGTTAGAGAAATACAGACTGGTTCTAGGAGACTTCCTTGGTGGAAATGCTGGTAAGTTTGAGACAGCTCACTGGTAAAGTCTGTTTCCTAGAGCATTTCAGAAGTGTTCAGCTTCTATGCAGAGAGGTATCATGCACACTCCTTATATCAGCTACATTTTGGGTCATTTTTTAAAAACTGGCCATGGTACCTCAGGTGCTGCATTACCTCTGGGTACAGGGATGGAGGGGGACACCCATCACCCAAAGAAATGTGACTCAGAGCATTACCTATGAGCCCAGCCCCATGGTTTAACAGCAAATGAGCCTGGTCCCAAGCAGCACCCAATCCAATTGACCTTCCCTGCAGCTCTGCAGCAGCCAGGTCAAGTTCTGCTTTTGGTTATGTTGGCAGGAGACACTTGCCCACAAAGTTTGGCATTTCCATGGCTGGGGTGCTGTTCAACACTTGCAGCATCAACACTCCATCCTCTTAATACCTGATGTTTTGGGATTTTTTTTAAAGTAAGCAAATCTTCAAAATTCAATATCCATCATTCAGGAATGAGTGAAACCAACCCCTGAGAGAGCAGTGCTCTGGGTTCATGTGGCTTTGTACACGCTGCAACCCTGTCTGGTAATTCAGACCTCAGCGTGTCTGCAGAGAACCTGAGCATTGCAAGAGAAGTGACACCTGTGTAGTTGTGAAGAGAATGGAGCCCATTTGATTCATAGGCATAGATAAATTCTCCATGTGTTTTAGCAGAGCTCAGGATACTTCTTTTATCCAAAACAAGGAGGAAACCTGGGCAAGAGAGCAGCAGGATTTATACAACCTATCTTGCACCTGGCAAGGGCAACTGGTGCCCAACAGGAGTGCACAGACACATCAGGGTCCAGTTTGTGATCCTTACTGCAGTAACTGTGAATGTGTGCTCTCTGCAGGAGACTCTTTATCGTACCACAGGGACATGCCATTTTCAACAACAGATCAGGACAATGACAAGAGCTCCTTTAACTGTGCCACAGAATACAAGGGAGCGTGGTGGTACAATGACTGCCATTACTCCAACCTGAATGGGATGTACTGGATGGGTGCACATGGGAGCTACGCTGATGGCATCAACTGGAAGACAGGAAAAGAATACCACTACTCCTATAAGCAAACGGAAATGAAGTTCAGGCCAGTTTATCATGGTGACAGGGTGCCTGACTAGATCCAAGGGGTGTCACTCACCAACCAAGAGAAGACACAAAACATAATGTTGTTTGGGGACAAAAACGGACCAGGAAGGTTACAGGTTGTGCCTTCTGCCTAGAGCAGAATTTTTGAAGCCAGAAGATACTGGTGCTGGTTTGAGCTCCTGTAATAACCAGAACCTGGTGCTTACTCTCACCCTGACTATTACTCTCACCCTGACTACCTCCAGCAGCCCCACTGAGGGGCTGACTGAGCCCAAGCACCTTTTACTGAAAAGTGATTTAAAGATGAAGTGATGGATAGGGCCAGTGCCCCATCAGTACTTTTACCTCAGTAAAGCTTTCTGATATTATTACCCTAAATGGTAATTACTGGTAATTTCCAGTCTAATCCATGTACACAAAGACTCCAGTATGCATGCAGCCTCATTTTGTTGGACCCAAGAACCATCTGAAAGGCACTGAATTCCTGACCTGTCTCACTCTCCCTTCAGGCTGTGATAGAGCCACTACATAGAACAGAATGGAAAAGACTGAGCTTCCAGCACTGTTTATTAGTTTTCCCCTTCCTTCCCCAAGTGTTCCAGGACCTCAGCTCCTGGAACCACAGCAGAGTTGCTCAACACTTCCCACCAGGACAAAGCTTCAGCTGGGCCCAGAGCCAGCATTTGCCACCCTTCCAAGGGCTTGTTTCTACATCTCATTAGCTGCTGTGGACCAAGAGCTGTACGCAGAACAGTGTATTCAGCAGCACGTGTGGTACCAAGACACTACAGCAATTCCAAGTCAAGCCTTGCATATGTGGTCATCATGTGCATCATGTACAGTGACAGTACCTTCCATTTCATCTTGTTTTCAGTAGTGTTTGAGGGTGGGCTATATGCTGGTGGGTGGACACAGTTCATAGGGTTCATGTATTATATTTGACTATTAGCAGAACTGGGTCTATTCTTCCTGAGCTTGAAAAAAATCCAGCTGTTGCTTGAAGGCACAGGCTCACCTTCCCCTCCTTCAGACTCTGCCTTCTCTCCTGGGCTGGCACAGGCCTCTGCACAGACTCTCTTTTGAGCCAGAACAAAAGGCCAATCCCTCAGAAAATTAATTCAACAGGAGAAAAGCAGAGGTCCTTTTCAGCTGGGCCAGCTCCCTGGTCTTGCTTTTTTTGCAACGGCACGAACCTGTGCTCGGGAGGGACCACAGCAAAACCTGATCGGGGAAGGGGTGCCCCCTTCTCCTAGCTCTGACCTTGTCAGAGTCCAGAACACTCCTCTGACTGTCCTGAGTGATTCCAGACCCGAGCAGGGGACTGCAAGCCTTGGCAAGGAGTCAAAGACTCCTGCGCCTTTGATTTCAGCCCCTGGGAGAAATTACCACCTCTGTGTGAAGAATTACAGACCACAAGAGTTTAAGTAGGGTGATAATTAGCTATGCACCGGGTGAAAAGTAGATTTATGTAGTATTTAGACAGATAAGCAAAAAACACAAAATGGAGTCACCATGTGGCTTTGGGGTTTCTTCCTTCTTCTCCTTCACCATTTTCCCCTGTGTCGTGGGCATCTTTGGTTGGCTCAGAGTAGAGCCTGACCTTCTAACACGGGAGACAGGTATTGGGGATCTTTTGTAAATAAAGCACACGTAATTTTTAGTATAAAGATGTTCGTCACCTTTGGGGCTGGGTCATTCCCCATGAGCTGACCTGCTGAACAGATCTCTGTGGGTCAGAGAAGAAATTGTACAGATAAGGAAAAAATAAACAGCCTTGAGAAAGCAGAGGAGACGGCTCTCGGTCTTTTCCTTCGATCTCGGTGCCGGGCAAAAGACTTTTACACTCTCGGGAAGAACACCGCCACATAAAAACCCGAGATGACCTAAGCGCACACAGGATGGAGCAGCCTGGTAACCCTTGCCAGAGACGCAAATTACAGAAGCAGCTTCCCACTGCTTTTGGGAAGCAAAAAATTTGCTGCCTTTTTCGTCTTTTCAGTACACAGTAGCGCGGCCCCCTGCACCCCGAGTTTCGGAGCGATGCCGCCCAACCCAAAACGCAGGAGTTGGGACACGGCCGGGCCGGGCGAGCCGAGCCGGGCCGAGCCGGGCCGAGCCGGGCCGGGCCGAGCCGAGCCGAGCCGACCGGGTCGGGCCGGCCGAGCCGACCAGCCGGGCCGAACCGATCCGACGAGCCGAGCCGAGCCGAGCCGATCCGAGCCCGAGCCGAGCCGAGCGAGCCGTGCCGGGCCGAGGCCGAGCCGAGCCGAGCCGGGCCGGGCCGTGCCGGGCCGAGCCACGATCCGTGCCGGGCCGAGCCGAGCCGGCCGAACCTCCACAGCGTATCGGCGCTGCGTGTGGCGCTCGCCTGGTCACGTGGAAAGGGGAAGCTGGGTCCCCACTTGATCCCGCAGCTGGTGTCACGTGATCGCTGCCCGCGGAGCGGCTGCCATGCGCTCGTTGCTTCGCTCCCGCTGTCTCCTTGCTCCTGCTGCCTTCGCTGCCTCTGCTGCTCTGCCCGTCCGCCCGCGCCGCTCCCGGTGTGTGTTGTTTCGGGCAAAGACCCTTCTGCCTTTCCCCCTCCCCGCTCCTCGGGCAGGACCACCTTGGTCGATCGCCTCCTTTCCTCGGTCAGAGCCCGGCCCTCCCACGGATGGGACCCTCAGCTAGCTTCCCTGCCCCGGGCAGGCCCCGAGCTAGCCCTCGCTGAGCTGAGCCCTCAGCAGACCAAGGAGCACCGTGAGGGCGCTCCGACTCGCGGCCCGGTTCCCAGCTTGGCTGTTGCGCCCGTACCGGCTGACAAAGCCTTGTTGTCGGTTTTCCCTGCGCTGTGATTTCGCTATTCCGCTGCCCGGGTCGTGCGGCCCGGCCTGGAGAGCGGCTTCTTTCCATGTGCGGGACCACTTCAACTTCGAGACCGCGCAACGAGACCTTCCCCGCGAACCTGGTGTCAGGCGGGTCCCTGTAGGGGGCTGTGGCTTGCTTTCTGGGGTGGATTCCTTTTTGCTTAACCTTTAACTGCCCCTTTTCCGGGAGATCATAGCTATTGCACTGAGTTCCCAATAATCATGGTTGCAACCCTATAACGAGTCCAAGCGTTCCCCACATTGTCTGTATCCTCCTCTCCTGTTTCCTTTTCATCTACTTTTAACCTTAGGCACCGTACTGTAAGGACTGGGGGCCTGGCTTTAAATTGAAAGAGAGTAGCTTAGATTGGCGTTTAGTAAGATTCGTTCCCTAGATGGTGGGAAGGTGCTTGCACCGGTTTGCAGGAAAAGGAGCTGTGCTGCCCCATCCCTGTAAGTGTCCAAGACCAATTGGATAGGTTTTAGAGAAATTTTTGATAGTGGAATGTGTCCCTGCTGCATGGCAGAGGGTGTAACTGAATTTTTTCCAGCACAAACTGAAAATTCCAGCACAAACCTCTGGATTCACTCCTTGCCTGCTGTTCTGTCTGTGTGATGCCAGAGGGATTTGTGGACTGGCCTCTCTGAAGGAACAGTATACCAGAAAAGGAACTGTGTTAGGGTCACTGGAGCTGGCTCTGAGTGTTTTCCATTGACCACCACATCTCTTACAATGCATGTAATCAGTGCTCTGAATGTGTCAGGAAAACAAATAGTGAC
Source organism: Certhia americana (assembly GCA_018697195.1). NCBI lineage: Eukaryota > Metazoa > Chordata > Aves > Passeriformes > Certhiidae > Certhia > Certhia americana. The sequence continues at coordinate 6,059,255 of CM031872.1, forward strand.
TGAATGTTGCACTCTGAACCAGATCATTTTTATGAGTGAAGGTGCTCTCTTGAGGTCAGTGGTTTTGCAGGTTTAAAATGGTGCACTGTGGATAGCTTAATCCATGACAAACAATTAGCATCTGCCAGCAAGGAGCCAGCGCATCTTACTTTTTGTGTTACTGACAGTAAAAGAAAGGCCTCTTTAAACAGCATGTACTAAAAGGACAGCCATGTCTGTAACCAGTGCCCATGTTTTCAATCGGCCTTTTACAGGGAGCATTTTGCAGGCGGCAGCAACGTGGATTGGAATAGCAACAGTGTGAACACTGTCCAGCGTTGCCCACCTGCTGCGCCTCCCAGCTCCATTGGGTCTTGAAGCTGACAGATATGAGTGGATTTGACAGAAGGAAGAAATATTCCCTGTGATGGTAGTGATATGCCCTGGCACAGGGTTCCCACAGAAGCTGTGCTGCCTCCATCCCTGAAGCGTTCAAGTCCAAGATGCATGGGGCTTGGACAGCCTGGTCTAGCTGAGGTATCTCTGCATGGGTAGAGGCCTGAACTGGGTGGTCTTTGTGGGTCCCCTCCAACTCAAACCATCCTATGATAAGTAATTACACTTTATAGTCACAGCAGAGCATAGAAGATGCATGCAAGTCCCTAATGTCATGTTGAAGTGAAAGCGAGCTGGCAGTGTTTTGGATGAAGTTTGGCAAAAGGTGTTTAATGGGAAAATCGGCTCTTCCTTTGGGTTGGGTGGGTGGGTCATGCATGTCGGCAAAGGCCTACATAACTTGAGACTTTTGTGTTTTCAGGCATAATTGAAATTATCAGCCATGTACTGATCTCCATGGAACTCTTATTTACCCTCACCCGAATAGAGATTCGAGCCTTGCCTTTCTAATACATTTGGTGTCCCAGGTCAGGCAGGGG